>CAUYRH010108977.1:0-33234 GCA_963574655.1 Perodicticus potto | reverse complement strand
TAGAGGAGGAGACGGGGAAAGACCAGGAGAGGAACGGAGAGAGTTTCTCTCTCCCCACTTGAATTCTCTCCCTCTACCAGGAGCTTTGGTGTTTTCTGTATTCTTTTCTGTAAATCAATTCTGTCTTACCACGGAGGGTTGGGGGGGAAATAATGTAATGAAGAATAATAAAATACATGTATTTAAAAAAAAAAAAAAGAAAAGAAAAGATAGGCCACAAATGTGGCAAAACTTTTACAGTTGCTAAATCCGCATGGTGGAAATGTGCTCTGGGTGGTATTACCATGTGTTTTGTTTTGAGACAGAGTCTCACTATGTCGCCCTCAGTAGAGTGCTGTGACATCACAGCTCACAGCAACCTCAAACTCTTGGGCTTAAGCGATTCTCTTGCCTCAGCATCCCAAGTAGCTGGGACTACAGGGGCCCGCCATAGCACTCGGCTATTTTTTGGTTGTAGTTGTCATTGTTGTTTGGCAGGCTCGGGCTGGATTCGACCCTGCCAGCGCTGGTGTATGTGGCTGGTGCCCTAGCCCCTGAGCTACAGGCACTGAGCCCCGTGTGGTTTTCTGTATTAAGGTTTTCTCCTGATTCACAAAAAAGGTGGTGAGTCCTGCAGAGCATTTAGAAGCTGTGTGCTCCCAACCACGGCACCCCAAGGCACTGTCTCTGCCCTACTCCAAAGTCTCCCCCTCCACGGCGCCCTCTCACCTGTCTGCTGCAAAGTGCATGTCACCAGTGGCTCGGTGCAGCTCACTGCCGTTCTCCAGCCTGGCCAGCGTGTCCATCCGCTTCACCATCAGCTCCAGCAGGTCGCTCATCTTGCGGAGGATGCCCCGGGACTCAGGGCCACCCATCACTGTGGGCACAGGGCGGGCAGTCAGGTGAGGCCCAGGCAACTCGGATCCTACCAAACCCCACAGGAGGACACCAGGGCCCACCCGCTGGGACCCCCAGCCCTACTCCCTTCCTCCTTGGCCACTGTAAGGGAGGAGTCTAGAGAGGGAGCCTGCCTGCCATCACCCCTGCCAGGCAGGACGCCCCTTTGCTGCCTCTGTTTCCTGTGTGCGGAGAACAGCACCACAGTAGAGGAGAGAGTGCTGGGCCAAGCCTGCTCCCCACCAGCTGGACAATAGGAGGGTGGATTTTTAACCAGTTTTGTCAACTGTAAAATGGAGCTTTAGCTATAATCTATGAGGTGTCCTCAGGCCTGTGAGATGATAGCAGGGGACCACCGAGCTCCAGATAGATCAGGGTTTCCAAGAGCGTAGTCAGTCAGTCACCCACGGGCATCTGAATCTCCTGGACAGGCTGCTAAAATTCAAATTATAGGCCCTGATCTAGCTTTGCCAATTCAACTCTCCAGAGCCCGGGGTCCAGGAATCTACGCTCTGCTCACTCCCCATGCGATCCTGACACAGGCAGGAGGTTGGCAGCCGTGCTCCAGGGCCCGGGGCTGCCCAGGTTGTGGGCACTGCCCTTCCCTATTCCACCTCTGGAGCCCACTATGGAAAACCATCATGTGTTTGCCCTGGACCTTCCAGGTGGGGTTTGGGTTCCCGAGGGTCAACTGACAGGGCAGGCCCCTCTGGAGCCGAGGAGGCAGCCCTGCCCTCTGCCTTCAGCCTGGGCTGTGGGACCTGGTGACGAACAGAATTAAACGAAAGAGAAGCACATGACCAGGAGCCCATTAACCAGCCTGGGATCCTCGTGGCTTCCTTTCTAATCATCCCCGATCATTAGTGTCCCGGGTGCCAGTGTGAGAGAGCAGCTCGGCCTCCCTCTTAATTAAACCTTCTGAGGGTTTAAACAGCCTTCTGTTCAGTCTGCACCGTGCTCAGCTCCAGGCACCAAAACCCCAACTCGGCTCCTTCAAACCCCACAGGTCAGGATCCAAATCACCGTTACAAATAAGCCGAGCCACAGAGACACAATCCGCGCACCCCTCCCCCCTGAAGCATGGGCTGCAGGGCCAGAGTAAGGGATGCTGTGGGCAGGGTTCCAGAGGCAGAGCCTGGGACAGGGTTTGGGAGGTGAAGGAGCCCCCATAGCAGAGTGAGGAAGAGACAGCGTGGGGAGGCTCCCATGACAGGTGCATCTGGAGCTCGGCCTCAGAGCCGCCCCACCTGGCCATTTACACACCGTCTCCTGCCAGTCATTGGGGAGGGCTGCTCCCAGAGGCAGTGATGTTCTGGCACTTTCTGCCCACTTCCACTTCCTTTGGGTGGCCAAAGGAAGCTCACAGCAAAGCCACACAAATGTTGGCACCTGGACGCTTGGTCCAAGCACAGAGAATTAAAATTGTAAGGGCCGAGGGGTGTGAGCACCACCAGCATCTGCTTCTCAGAAGCTGGACACCCCAGCAGGCTCAAAGGGACAGACAGGGCTGGGATGCATACAACCCTGTGTGGCCACGGCCTCAGTAGCCCCAGCTCAAGGCAAGAGTACCAGGCTCCACTGCAGCCCAAGGTCACAGAACCATGGAGGTGGCAGCAGAGGACATTGAGAATAAGGGGCAGGAGAGGGACAGAGGGAGGGGGCAGCCCCAGGAGCTGTGGCTCCTTTAGAGAGACACAGGAGACAGGTCTGAGCCCTGGAGAAGAGGCTGAATGGGGGAGAGAGGAGGGGCCCAGAGAGTACAGGAGAGGGGGAGGGAGAAGCAGAGAGGCCCGGGAAGGCCCCAGAGGGGTCAGGTATGGGAGAAAATGGGCGTAGAAAGGAAGGCAGGAAAAATACAATCTCTGTTCCCTCCTCAGTCCAAGAGGTGCAACAGCAAGTGACCTTCCCACATTTCCCTCTCAGAAAACTGAGCATATTTTTAAAAAGTAGTCAAGTAAAAGAAATTCAGGGCTGTCTGGCCACTCAGCTCCTCCCTGTGTTCTCCCACACTCCAGTGGTTCACCCATCAAACAAGACAAGAACAGCTCCCTGTCTCGGGGGCAATGGTTTACTCTTTCAAGTCATTGTCACCTCTGAGATCCCTGCCCGTGCCCATCATCCAAACGCCGCCCAGCTTCCCCCTGTGCCTGGGACATGGAGGAAAGAGGAGGGAGGTTCAGTTCAGCTAGAAAAACAGGAGATGATCTGGCCTGGCTGCTGCTTTGGCACAACTCCAGGGGGCACAACCTCGGTGGCGGCCACCTAATGGGTACCGTGGAGTCGTGCGGTGCACAGCCCGCCTGGCTTCCCTGGGCAGCTCTGGTGAGCCATTGCTCATAGCTTGGACTGAGGTGGCTCCTTCGCCAAAGAGGTGGGATGAAAAAAGGAAGGCAAACCTCAGCTGGGACGCCTATAGTGAGCACCTTCTCTCTGACACCCCCCAGCCATGCCCGGCCAGGGCACTCAGGCCCAACTGACCACAGGGCCTAGTCAGCAGCTATTCCCGCAGTGCTGAGCCCACGCACGGCTTCCAGGGTGATGCTGCCTTGCTGGGAATGTCTCGAGCCTGGCACCTGGCCTGTGACTCTGCTGGCCTGGCTCTCCAACCCCAACCTAAGCTCCCTTTGCCCCTCCCTGAGACCACAGCATCACAGGACGCCCCCCTCCCATCACACTGTGAGCCCCACTCCCCAGGTTGCTAAATAGCTGATGAGCCAAAAACTCTGAGATCTGGCCAAGAGCTGTAAGGGCCCCCAGAGCTGACAGAGCAGAGGTTGCAGCAGCAGCTGGGTGGCCCAGGCCAGGATGAAGGGCAGGCAGGTCACTTTCCTTCTCTTGGACTCAGTATCCCCCCCCCCCATGTAAAATAAGGGAGCTGGACTCACTGATCTCTGAGGTTCTACACCCCAATAAAAGGCAATACCTGTTTTCCCCTCTTCCCCTAATTGCTCCTACAGACCAGGGTAATAGGAGATTAAAGAAATGCTCCTGTGAATGCTGGAGCTATCTCTGGGACAGAGTGCTCTTTGGTTCTGCTAAACTCCTGGATGGGCCAGAGCAGACCCAGGGAAAGCTCAGTGACTCCACATATTCTCATAGGAAGCCCGGGAGACACAGAGAGAGTCAGCCAGTGGGGTGGCTCACACCTGTAATCCTAGCACTGTGGGAGGCCAAGGCAGGTGGATTGCCCGAGTTTAGAAGTTTGAGACCACTCCGAGCAAAAGTAAGACTCTGTCTCTACTTAAAATAGAAAAATTAGCTGGGCATTAGGGTGTGCACCTGTAGTCCCAGCTACTTAGGAGGCCGAGGCAGGAGGATCACTTGAGCCCAGGAGTTTGAGCTTGCTATGAGCTATGATGACGCCTCTATACTCTACCCAGGGTGACAGAGTGAGACTCTGTCTCAAAGAGAGAGAGAGAGAGAGAGAGAGAGAAGGAGGCACAGGAACAGGGTGGCAGGAGTGGGCAGAGGGGCTAAGCAGGATGGGAAGCTCCTATCACAGGGGCTCCTGGTATCAGGCATGCAAGTGGAAACCTGAATCCGTGAGCTGCACAGGACAGCGGTCTAAAGCCCCCACCTCCGTGTAAGCAGCCACACCCATGGCCTGGTGTTTGTGAGCTTTGGGTGAGAGTATAAGGTTATGGGCACAGGGGGGCCTTCCCACTAGGTCAACATGGGAGAGACTGAGGAAGGAGGAGAGGAGGTGTCAGGTGACATAATTCATTTTGAGGCAAGAAATTGGCATAAGAGGTGACCAAGGAAACATAAAGTCCTCCTCCCCAAGAAACTTTGAAGATTCAAGGGGTTCTGGATTATGCTTCATAGGAGGAATTAAGCCAATTCTTTAAAAATGTCAACAGAAGGGGCTCAGTGCCGGTAGCACAGTGGTTACAGCGCAGGCCACATATACTGAGACTGGGGGGTTTGAACCCGGCCTGAACCTGCTAAACAATAACAACTGCAAAAAAAAAAAAAAAATAGCTGGCGTTGTGGTGGGCGCCTATAGTCCCAACTACTTGGGAGGCTGAGGCAAGAGAATCACTTCAGCCCAAGAGTTTGAGGTTGCTGTGAGCTGTGACGCCATGGCACTCTACCAAGGGTAACATAGTGAGACTCTGTCTCAAAAAAAAAAGAATGTCAACAGAAGACACCCCCACAAATAGACAGAAGGACTTATGGAGGTGTGGGTCACCCCAGCCCAGACTTCATTATGGCTTTGCCTAAGGAGATAGATCCCCTTGAATGTTTCTTTAACCCCCCCAGTCAGACTGGACCAAGACAATAAGACACCCCCACCCACCCTGGCCTCAGGAGCTGCTCCCATCCTCTGCAGGTGGAGAGGAGCTCCAGAAGCCCTGAGCCCCGGGGCAACAGCCCATACTCCTTCCCAAGGGCCCCTCCAGCACCAAGCGCATTTTCTGCCCAGGAGATGCCCAATGACAAGGCCACGGATGGCACCCAGCAGAGAGGCGTCACTCGCTCCCTCGGACTGTCAGCAGAGCAAGCTGACACTGCTTCCCCATACTTGGCGTCAGCTAAATTGAAATGTATTTAATGGGAGGCCCCAGCAATACATCTCAGAACTAACACATGTTCCCTCCATATTTCCATATAAATAAGGAAAGCTGGGACACTGAGAGACACAAATGGATCCCCATATTTATAGACAGGGTGTTTTTATTACCCACCACGGCCCTGTCCCCTCCCTAGACTTTCTCTCTCTCTCTCTCTCTCTATCCCTCCATCTTCCCCTGTTGCCTCTTCCTGGTCCCCACCACTACTCTTTACTGCTAGAAATCGAATAAGCCCCCACCTCTCCGGGTAACAGAGACCTCCCCAGCACCGTTTGCACAGCTGGGGACATGAGAACATTTGTCTCTTGGTACTCGGCTGTGATGGAAACCAGCTGAGGCCATGGGAGCTCCAGGCTTCAAGCAGGGGAGGAGATGGGGGCCAGGTCACGGGAGGCCAGATTAGGATGCTCCTCAGCCCTCTTGGCCCAGCCCCTGAGAGAAGAACCCCAGAGCCCCTCAGCACCAGGGTCCAAGGCCAGAGGCAACTACTGAGCCAGGAAGCATTCCCAGGTTCGACTCCTGGCCAGGACCTGGGGTGTCCAGGCAGACACATGCAGCTTCCCCAGAGGCCCCCCAGCCTGCAGACCCCAGAGGCAGCCTTCTATGGCTACTTCTTCAAGACAAGGCAGAGATCAGGGAATGGCCCCACACACAGCAGTGATGCTGCGGCCACACTGGGAAGGGAGGCTGCGGACACCAATTTAGGAAGGAAGCAAACCCCCTCCCCAGAGGAAGAGAAGGACCTGGGGGGCAAAGGGGTGCGGAGCTGCCTGGGAGGCACATGCCCAAAACCCTCCCCAAGGTGCAAGCCCAGCCCAACTGCGGCAAGAGGGAATGGAGTCGGACCGCTGCGTTAGCACTGCCCCCCAGGCCCCTCCCGAATCCTTAAGACGAGCACGCAGAACCGACAATGACATGTCTGTCATATTTTTGTCCCCGAACTAGCGGACTTTATCATGGAACATAAACTAGCACAGAGGCTCTGTGAGACCAGATCCCACAAGAGGCTGCAGGGGGCCCTCCTTTCACAGAAAACCCCCCTCCTGCCTGCCCCTTCCCAGCCGCAGTCCATGTGAGACCCCACTCCTGTCACTAGTGTGACATGCGCCGCCCCGTTTTTCCCATTTGTGCTCAGATTGTTTTGTCGCCTGAGGTAAGGATGTTTTTTCCCCCTAAATGGTGGGCCTTAGCGGGTTTCCTTCTCCTGACTCTGCGGTCAGGTTGCTTAGCCCCCCAGAACTCTGTTGGATAAAGGAATGTGTGTCACCCAACAGCTCCACCCAGGAGCTTGCAGGGTCCCTCCCCAGGTCTGATTCAGCTGAGCTGCCCCTGCAGCCTCAGTCCTCCCCCTGAGCACCCCCTCAGGTTTCCTGCAGGGCTGTCCTAGGGGATGTTGTCAGAGGCGCTTCCCAAGCAGGACCAGGATTCTAAACCCACAGCGCAAAGAGCTCCCTAGGCCCAGCCCCTGCAAATCAACTTGATCCAAGGCCATGAAAGAAATCTCAGGGGATAATGAGAACTGGGATATAAACCAGGTCAGGGTCAGTTCTCCTGAGTTCTTAGGGGTCTCTTTTTCCATCTCCTCCTTCTCCTGGACTTTAGTTCAGTATTCCAGGCGCTCAGCCTCCAGCCGGGCCAGGGAAATGTGAAAAGTCTTCGCCTTGGATAAACCTGGTCTGAGAACCAATGTTCCAAGATGTAGAAAATCCACTCCCAGGTAAACCCAGCCGAGACGCCTGTGTGTGTTCACCAAAAGGCACGCACCAGAATATTCACAGGAGCACTATTCACAGAAGCCCAAACTGCAAACAACCAAATACCCACCATGGGAGGAGGAGTAAAAATGTGGAGGTGTATTCGCACAGGAAGGACACACAGCAGTGAGAACAAAAGACCACAACCACACACGACAAGATGGGTGAGTCTCATGAATGTATTTTTTTTTTTTTTTTGAGACAGAGCCTCAAGCTTTCGCTCTGGGTAGAGTGCCGTGGCATCACAGCTCACAGCAACCTCCAACTCTTGGGCTCAAGCAATTCTCTTGCCTCAACCTCCCAAGTAGCTGGGGCTACAGGTGCCAGTCACAACACCTGGCCATTTTTGGGGGGAGGGAGGAGGTTGTAGTTGTCATTGTTGTTTGGCGGGCCCAGGCTGGATTCGAACCCGCCAGCTCTGGTGTATGTGGCTGGTGCCTTAGCCTCTTGAGCTACAGGCACCGAGCCTCATGAATGTATTATCCAGAGAAAGGAGTGACACATAAAGAAAGGACCTCACGTGATCCCATTCTCATCACATCCAAAACATGGGCAAAACCTACACTAGTGGTTCTCAACCTTCCTAATGCCATGGCCCTTTAATACAGTTCCTGTGGGTCGCAACCCACAGGTCGAGAGCCGCTGTTCTATACTGTCAGAAGTCGAGTCTTTGGGAGGTGGCATGAGGACACTTTGGAGACTGACCATATTCTGTTTCTTCACCTGGCTTACTGGTTGCATGGATTGTTTTTTGTTTTGTTTTTGAGACAATCTTATTCTGTTGTCCCCAGGCTAGAGTGCTGTGGCATTTTAGCTCACAGCAACCTCAAACTCCTGGGTTCAAGCAACTCTCTTGCCTCAGCCTCCTGAGTAGCTGGGACTACATACAGGCAGCCACTACCACGCCTGGCTAGCTTTTCTATTTCTAGTAGAAACGGGGTCTCACTCTTGCTCAGGCTGGTCTCGAACTCCTGAGTTCAAGTGATCCTCCTGTCTCAGCCTCCCGGAGTGCTAGGATTAGAGGAGTAACCCATGGCACCCAGCTGGATCATTCATTTTGTGTATTACACTTCAATAAAAAGTATGCACACACACAAACACATCCAGTTTAATCGCATGGCCAGTGTGGATCCACCCACCTCTAAGACATAGATCTCAGGCTGGAGCTGGACCCCTAGCAGCTCTGCTCCCAGGGAACGTCTCACAGAGCACAGCAGCCCTCCCATAGCTCCTCATACTCCCGGGCCACTGTGCCCGAGCCTAGGGGAGCAGGAGCCATGGGGTAGGTAGCAGAGTTGCCTTGACTCCCCCTCCCAACTTCCTCAGTCAGATGGGCAGAAAAGCCAGAGCCAGCCACAAAGCCCTACTCCCTAACCCCTAACACCCACCTCTTAGGTCCCCGACCTTTCTAGAGGTCCAGTTTCTGTACACCTTTTATAGCAGCACACTCAGAGAGGCCTGCCCCTCTCCAGAGGTGGCCCCCAGGTAACAGAAGCATCTCCCTGTACCCCCTCTCCCCACATACCACTTCCTCCTCCATCCCACCTCTGACTGAGCACACTTCCCCCACTCCCTTTGCCAACCTCAGTCTTCAACGTCTCCTGTGTGGGAATCCCAGCACCTCCTTGGTCCTCTCCCGAAAACATAGTGGTGTCCCTATTTTAGACTCAACACGTCCATTACACCTGTACAGAGCTCTCACTGTTTTCCAGCTGCTACCCAGGACCCTACCTGTGTTTTATCTTAACACATCCTCTTAGCAACCCTGGGGAAGCAGGTATTATTACCCCCGTTTTCCAGAGGAAAAATGAGGGGCTCCAAGAGATTGAGGAATCTTTGTGAGTCAGAGATGAGATAAATTAACTTACACTCAGGCTTGAATGACTAATAAGTGTGAGATTTCTTCTGAGAGCTTTTGCAAGTTTAAAGAAGTGTATGGTAACCAAAGGAATGAATCTAATGATGAAATGCCAGATGGCATGATAAGAGCCCCTCAGAGCACCCATCCCAGATGGCTACAATATTCATCGCTGGGAACGGAGGAGCCAGACAGCCATGCCCTGAGTTTCAGAAGGTGGACTTCAAAGACGACTTTCCAGGGAGCAGCCCCCAAATAGTCGTTCCTTGTTCCTCCTTCCCACAGGGACACAGGGGGCAGGACACTGTTCTGTTCCCCACCCCTCCTTGAGCAAAATTGGGAACAAGGCCCAGCTTTAGAAGAAAGGCTTCTCCGTGTCACACTCATGCCATGTGGCACCAACCATGCCAGGTAATTTTCATGTGACAGCCCATTCAATTCAACCTCTGAAGGTCATTGCTTTTCTTCTTTGTATGTGAGTTAGGCGACTTGGCCAATAGCACACAGCAAGTAGGTGATGAACCAGGAGGCAAACCCAGACGCATCTGGTCCCCAAAGCCCGTGCTTCAAATCTCCATCCCACCTGCTTTGCAAGTGTCCTGTGGGCAAGGAGCAAAGAGGGACTAGGCAGAGCTATGTCCTAAGAGCTCAGAGGTAAGACATGTGAGCTCATGGCTAGGCCTATCCCCCACTGTGGCCACAGCCTGGGTCAAAGGCAAGGATATTGTGTCTCACCAAAATGGGCCCCGGATCTACAGCCCCTCCACCCCAACACCCAACTAGAAGCAACTAGGGAGACTCTTAAAATGACCAGGAGACTTTAGGTCCAAGACCCTTGTATAGCCTGAGAATACAGGCCACAGGAAGCCTGATGGCCACAGCCAGGACCAGAGTCAATGGAGCATGCAAGGTCACAGAAGCCCCTTATGGTGCTAGGCTCAAAGACATCTCCTCTTTGACCCATAAACACAGCACTCATTTCTGACTCCCTGTGCCCCACCAACATACCTTCTGTGCGGATGGTAAAGGGTGAATCCCCCAGGCGCCGGGCAGAGAACTGGCCTCCCAGAGATGTCATCAGGAAGCAGAGAGTGAAGAAGCCGATTCCCAGGACAAAAAGCCTGCGAAGAGGAACAGGGTGGATCAGGAGGGCAGGCCAGCTCTGTGGCGCCCCAGCACTCCACCTAGAAAGGACTGCATAAGTGCTTTAATAATGAATGAATAAGTGAAGGAAGCAAGGGATGAATGGGAGAAGGAAAGGGTGGGGGTTGAGCTCCTGGCCCACGAGGGCTCACACCACCACAAGATAAAGAGAACCCAACTGCAAAAAGCTGGCCACAAGCCACAGGAAAAACCACGAAGGAGAAGGATGTACATTTATTGGCATGAGGCTGGGCAAGTTCTGGCCTCAAGACAGAGCTGGTTCATTAACAATAGCGGCCCTTTCTTGGTGCGTGCCACACCTTTTGGGGGCAAAACACGATTGTAAGAGGGACTTTACCCAACAAATGCAATCAGTGTAACATGGTTTCTTGTACCTTCAATGAATCCCCAACAATAAAAAAAAAAAAAAAAAAAAAAAAAAAAGGCAAAAAAAAAGAAAAAGCATTCCTAAAAGGGTGGGCCCCAGACCGGCAGCATCGGCATCACATGAAAATTGTTAGAAATGCAAATTCTGGGGCTCAACCCCAGATTTACTGAATCAGACGCCCTTGGTGTGGGGCAACAATCTGTTTTAACAAGCTCTCCTGGTGGTTCTGATAGCTGCCGAAGTTTGAGAACCACTGACGGACACAGCAGGGCCTGATGCCAGCCAGAGGGCAAGTAATCGGTCCAGATGGGACCCACCTGGATCCCATCAACCACCTGGCACACCCTCAGCACTGTGTATACAGGCCTTACTGCAGCAGTCGTGAGCTTGCTCCGTCACCTCCTTATCTGTGTTCACGGGGTAGGAGGGGTCCCGCTTATCACTGTGGGCAGAGCATTTGGCTCCTGTCTGCACCCGGACTCCCTAGGCAGGCACACTATGAGCCTGTACCAGTGACTGGCCAAGAGGGACTCACACCTGAGCATGCAGTGTCACATGGGTGTGTGTGCTGTCACACTGGGTGTGAGGGCTGGCCAAAGCTGGTCTCTTGCTCATTCCTTCAACACATAGTTTTTGATCACTCACCAGGTGTCAGGCACCCAGGTAGCCCCAGGGGACAAGAGGGAACAAGGCTTCAAACCCACACCTTCAAGTTCAGCCCCAGGGTCCTACTGCTTTAATCTTTAGTCCTGGGCCCCAAACAGGAGAACAGCTCCCCAGCACAGCCTTAGAAGTGGCCAGAAGCAGTGGCTCTTCTGGGACCCTGAACTGGCAGAGCTGAGGGGAGCCCCCCCCAGATCAGGGTGGGGAACCCCATCTGGTGTGGAGCCAGGCTCACAGGGCAGAGCCCCACAAGTCACGGCACAGACCTCTGGCTCTCCACTTCCCATCCCCCACAGTCCATGACTGTTCCTATCTTCATGCAAGACTTGCTTTGTGCATTTTAATCTTCATTATTTGAAACTGGCAGAGCAGTATTTAATTAAAATTGGGTTCATTAAAGAAAACACATAATTGCAGAAGAAAATAAAAAGCACAACAAAATTCCCAGACCATATTTAAAAGAAGCTTTAGAAATTAAGTCAGAGAGGGGCAGAACCCCAAAGTAGAGCAGGCGTTGGGAGCTTCCCAGGAGAAGACCCTCTCAAAAAGACCACACCAGACAGGGAGGACAGGAGATGAGGATTTAGCAGGTGGCACTAGGGGTGCTTCTCCCCCACCTCAGAGGGTTCCCTAACAGAATCCCGCCAAGATGGGGGTGGTGCTCAAACCCTGGGCTTCCCCCAGATGAAATTGGGCTGGTCTCAGGACAACAGTTACACACCCAGAGAGACCCCAGTGGAAATTAGCTATTTGTCCTCCCAGGCTGAGGACAAGGACAGACTTCTCCCAGCTCATTCCCCTCGCCCGCACCCTCTCCCTCGGCCATGGATTTATATTTCGAGCTGGGGACCCGGGCTGCCTGCCAGGACGCAAAGACCTCCTGTGAGAAAGGTGTCTTCATCCTAGAACCTGAAGCCACAACAGACCTTATACACATCTCCCTCTGCTGGGCCCAGTGTCCCCCACATCATCCAGGGACCATCTATATAGTATATTCAAGTTAAAATGTTTTCATTCTCCACATTTTCATCAGGCAACACCACAGGAGACCCAAAGAACATAGGCCCTGCCAGCAGCTCTGGGAGAGGCTGAGGAAACAGCATTCCCAGAGGGCTCAGGAGGGCTAATAAGTTGGGGTGATGAGATTGGAGGCCTGCCCCCTCCTGAAGGGGATATGAAGACTCTACTGGGGATTGTGAGTCTCGGCAGCCTAGGGAGACCCTGAAGTGAAGTTAAGCAATTTGGGGTAGGGGGGCACCTATGCAGCCCCACCCTCTAATCCCGCCTTCAGATAAGGACAAAAAAAAAAAAAAAAAAAAAAAACTGGCCAGGGCCTTAGAGGGAAGGAGCCCCGGGCCGCCAGCGCTGTCCGGGGTGCTGGTTTAGAAAAATGTCGGGAGATTCCCGTCCCGGAGGGCAGGGCCAGCACCGAGTGAGGAGAGACGGGGTGAGGACGGCGGTCCCGGTGGGGTCAGGAATTCGAGGACTTCCCCGGTGGAGCAAGGCCCTCCAGGAGGACGCCCACTTCCTGCCCTGCTCCCCGTGGGCACTTTAGGGGGTGCAGCTGACACCCGCCATCCTGCTCAGGACCTGCCCCAGCTCTCCAGTCCTCCTGCACCCTCTGGACCGCGGGGGTCCAGCCTGACCCCTGCCGTCCTCGAGGCCGCCTTCTCAGCCCGCACAAGCCCCGTGTGGGAAGGAAACCAGAGGGGACCTGGGAGGGGCCTGGGGCTCTGGCCGGGCCTGGAGGGCAGCGGCTCAAGCCCGGCCCCTCCAGCAACCCAGGCCGCGGGCGCCTCCGCTCCTGCCTGAGCCCAGACCCCACCTGTGGCCACGTCCCGAGTCCAGCCCCCGCCAGTCTCTCAGCGTCCTCCTCCGGCCCAGCTACTGAGCGGGTGACACTCTGGGCACCCTTGGGTGGAGGGGAGAGGGAGCTGCCCCAGCACCGCTGGGCTCTGCGGCCCCCCGGACGCGGGGAACCAGCGGAGTCCGGTCAGTTCCGTGCGGCCCCGGCCCCTTCTGGCCTGGGTCACCCCAGGAGTGGGGCAGCAGTGGGTCGTCTCTGTCCACGCGCCACTCTCCTGCCTCAGCCCCAGTCCCAGCCCCAGCTCCCGCCGCCCATGCTCCCGCCTCTCCGAGGCCCTCGGTCCAGGCGAATTCCCAGCTGAAGGGGTCCTCGCCCCCAATCTCAGGGCCGCTCCCGTCGGAGACAGGCGCTCGCGGAAGACGGGGCGGACGTGGGAATGGCAGAGGATGGGCTAGTGACCCGGGAGCGACTAGCAGGACAGGAGAGGGCGCCACCCGAGAAGGGTGCAATAACTTTGCCGCCCCATGGGACGGTCCACGAGGTGGGAAAGGACCCTGAGGGGCAGGGAAGAGGTGCGCAGGCCGGGGACAGCTTCCCCAGCCCAGGACCACGACCTGGGTGCTTTCTGCCCCTATTCTCACCTCTGTACTCAGGTCCTCCCCATCCCAGACCAACTCGGGACAGGTCCCAGAATTACAGCCCCGTCCTCACCGCACACTGACCACAACCCCATCCATTTCCCCAGTCCCGCTGGTCATCCCCGGGGCAGAAGCGAGAACCGCCCCCTCTGCAGCCTCGCAGAGGCCGACCCAGCCCACCTCTACCCCGCGCCAGCCGGGAGAGAACTTTACCTAAAGGGTCTCAGGGTGACCAGGCATCTTCTGACCATTATCTTCCCATCGGGGTTGACTGTGATCATTGTTCAAACTTGTCTGGGCGAGCAGCCGCGGGCGAGGCCCGGACGCACCGTCCTGGGCCCGGGTCGCACCGAGTCCGGGCCGCGAACCCTCTGCGGGCCGAGGCCGAGTCCGAGCCAGGCGGGGAGCGCTGGGCTCGGGGGCTCGCTGCTCAGGCCGCCGCCCGCCGGGTGGCGCGGCCTCGGCTGGCAGGGAAGGGGAGCGGCGCGACTGCCGGAGGGCGGCGAGGGCGCCCGGCCGGGCCGTCTCTGCGTGTCCGCCCTCCCCGCTTCACATTTTGGGGGCCGGGAGGCGGCGCGCCCCCAGACCGCCGGCCGCGCGTCTGCCTGCTCGGGCTCGCTCGCTGGGCGGGAGGGCGCCGCGGCGCGCAGACGGGCTCCCCGCGGCGGGCGCCCGCATCCCCGGCCCCGCGCCCTCGGTGCCGGCTAGAGGCGGCCCCGGGCCCGCGCCCCGGCCCCCCGTGCCTCTGGGCCGCGCCGAGCTCCAGCCCCGCGCCGCGTCGCGCCCATGGCTCTCGACGAGGGCACCCTGTGCCGGCACGCGCTCCCAGATCGCCCGCCCGGGCTCGGATGTCCAGCGTCCGGCCCCGCGCGGCGCTACGCCGGGAGGCGCCGCATTGTTTCCTCGGAGGAGGCGGCCGAGCGGCGGCTGGGGTGGCCCGGGAGCGGCCGCTGCGCTTCGTCGGCGCGCCGGCGCCACCTCGTGGCCGCGGCCCAGCTGTGCGCCTCCGCCCGCGCCCCGCCCGCCGCCTCCCCAGGTGCTGCTGGGCCGAGCTCTGAGCGCCTGCGATCCCGCCAGACTGGCGGGCTGCGGGTCCTGGCTCCTCCTCTTGAGCCATGCCACTTCCTAGAGCCCCACCAGCCCCGAGGACCGAGGGCTGCTTCGGTTTCTGCAGAGGTGGGCAGCTAAAGAAGACCCCTTCCCTTCCTCCGGGTGCCAAGGAGTCCCTTGGGCATCTATCTCTGCGGCCCCCACACGATCCTGCTCCGGCTGCTCCTGACCCGCTCCGACTTCGCTCGGCAACTCGCACATCTTCTTTCCCTCCCTGGTCAAAAACTCCAGTGTCTCCTCTTTGATCTGAGTGTAATGCCCTGTGATGCCCAGAGCTGTCCACAGAGCCTGGGTTCTAGCCTCAGACCCTGCATCAACCAAGGAGTGATCCCGTGTGCAAGTCACCGCGAATCTCCACTGTAAAATGAAAGTGACCAGAAGCTCAATAAGGCTCCTTACAACTCTGAGACACGTAGGAGCTTGTGTAGTCTTTCAGCATCTAGGTTCCCTCCCCAGGGTTCTGGCTTTGGAGATGTGTTTGCAGTTGCAAAAGTGAGCTGGAGACTCCTGGGAGTGCACAGAGCCAGCCTGAAGAAAGCTCTTGCCCGGGTGCCAGACATGGCCACCTCACACTGGGAAGACCCCAAAGCTCCGGTAGAATGTAAAATGACTCTGGAGGTCTTTGCCCAGCTTGTGAAGGCCTTCATTCTCCTCCACCTGGCCCTGCCCTGTCTAAACAGCCTTCACACCCAGTTCCTCTGCTGCCTGCCCCACCCACCTCCCAGCCCCTCTGCACCATTCCTCACTAGTGGTGACTCACGCTCTCTGCTTTTTCTGCTCTTTCTTCATCAAAACTTACCTGTCCTGTGTTCCATTATCTCATTGCCTTGCTCCCTGCTAATGGGAAAATGGGTGATAAATCGTTGTTAGTGGGTTAATGTCTTACTCCAGCTAGGTAACAGATTTGCATTGCATTGAACAAGGACATGCTGACCGTGGCTATGTGCCCAAGAGTGACGGATGGTGGGGGAAATTTGGCCAGCATGGCAGGCTATCTAAGGAGATGTTTGAGGGCAGTGGTCTCTCCTGGGCCTCTAAGTCACACCTTATGCCTGGGTGCCTGCATCTGCCACAAAGTCAGGCAATCAGTTAATCCCCAGATGTCAGGGCCAGAGCCACAGCTACGCTAAGAAATGAAATGGCCCTTCTGATTGTATCTCTCACATGTGAGCTCAGGAGGCGGCATTTATACCTGGTTGGCATTTTAGTTCAAAGGGGAAGCCTTTGATGAGGTCTCCCCAGAAGGCGTGGCCATATCTGGTATAGGTCACCAGGGGATGTGGCCTACTCTTGGCCAGAAGCCAAAAGGTGGAAGAAGTCCCTCCCCAGCCCCTCTGGGCTTTGCTCTCTCTGATCTGGACTTTGAGGTGGGAGCTCCCTCCACCATGGACGTAGCCAAGGACAGTGAATAGTGTGTTGTGAGCCACTGGTCCAGGTGCCTGTGCCTCTCAGAGTCCTTTGGGTTTTGTTAGCCCCTTGTCCGCAGTAAACTTCAATATAAATGGTCTGCTTGCTCTCCACTGTGCTATAGACAATAGGAGAAAAAATCGTGAACCCCCATGTCATGCAACCTAGGGCACAATCTCTTTGTGTCTCAGTTTCCTAAACTGTAAATTGGACTTATTTATAGTCTGCCTCGCAGGGTTGAAATGAGAGTCAAGAGCCTGCACCTGCACCACAGGAGCCTACTGCCTGATGCCTGCTGAGCTCTCAGACATGCGTCTGACTTCTTTTGTTCTTGGCTACCGGTGGAGATGCTGCTGGTGCCTGGTGCCTGCCCCATTCCCTCTGCATTCACCTGTACACGTTACAGGGTGGATGACTGAGAACAACCTCAACTTTTATTTATGGCTGTGGGAATATGCTAGAACAGAAAGGGCAAGGCAGAAGTGTCCGGGACAAAGGATCAGTGCTCTGGAAGCAGATCTGGAGCAGAGGATAAATACCTGCACCCCCTCTCTTGGGACACTCTGAGGCACGGTCCCCATCGGCTCCCAGAGCTCCCAGCAAGCCTCAGCTCCACTTGCCTGTGGTGACAACTGGTTCTGTGACATACCCAGGTTGGCGCCCTCCTCTCTCCTGCCTCATTCCCACTCCTCTGTCAGGATTCCTGGGATCACCTCCCAAATAGAATCTTTGTCTTGGAATCTACTTCTGGGGAAGCCAGACCAAGATCCTACCCTATAGACGGCAGCTCTCGGCCCTGATCCACAGCACACTTACCTGGGGAATGCAGCAAAACACAGCCCTCATTCTGATTCAGTGCCTGAGGTGGGGCCTGAGCACACTGCTTCACTAATGCCACAGGTTGCGCCAACATAACAGGCCAGGTGGGGAACCATAGGCTGATATTCACTGCCCTCGAGGAGGAGGGAGAGTCTCTGTAGCAGCCAGGGAGAATAGGGGAGGGGAACTGGAGGGCACCCTGCCAACGACTGACATCAGGTTACCTGACTCCCCTCTCCTTGCTTCTCTTTTGAGGTTGTCAACGGAATTGGGGGTGCAACCTCAGGGTTGATCCTGTAGATCCTGCTCACGTGCCTGGAAGCATCCTGAGCCCAGAGCAGCAGGAGGCCTTTCTGTCCAAAAAGGCAGAGAAGGACCCCTGGGGAGGGATTGGAGTCCAGTGGGGATGCTGTTATTCAGAGGGTCTCAGACTCAAAATGCCTAGCAGTTGAGCCAGAGAAACAAGGGGGACGGGGGATCAGTCATCTCCTAGGCTGACCTGACGAACTGATTTCTTCTCTCACGTCTCTGAAGGCCGGAGTCTGAAACCGAGTCATCCACAGGGCCGGTTCCTGAGAGAAGACTACCCCAGCCTCTGCCCTGGCCCCAGGCCACCCGTGCGTCCCTTGGTTTGTAGTCTTTTCTCTCCAGTCCCTGCCTCTGTCTTCATGGGGCCCTCTCCATGTGTGTCACTGTGTCCCCAGATTTCCTTCTTCTTATAAGGACACTAGTCATTGCATTTAGGGCCCAGCCTAATCCAGGATAACCTCATCTTAACTAATTACATCCACAAAGCTGCTCTTTCCAAATCAGGTCACAGTCTGAGGTTCTGGGAGGACAAGGATAGAGGGGTGGGGAGATGTTACTCAACCCCCTATCGGGTCCTAGTGGAAGGAGCTGGAGTAGTTAGAGACTATTGAGAGCTGTCCCCTGAAGAGGACACGCCACCATGGCCTTGTGTGACTGTGGGCCCAATTATTTTAAGAGAAGCCAGAAATCTGGGCTTCTCACGTGAAGTCACATAATTTTATTTTATTTTATTTTTTATTAAATCATAGCTGTGTACGTTAGTGCAATCGTGGGGTACAATGTGCTGGCTTCATATACAATCTGAAACATTTTCATCAAACTGTTTAACATAGCTTTCATGGCACTTTCCTAGTTATTGTAGGAAGACATTTGTATTCTGCATTTAGTAAATTTCTTTCTTTTTTTTTGAGACAGAGCCTCAAGCTGTCACCCTGGATAGAGTTCCGTGGCATCACAGCTCACAGCAACCTCCAATTCCTGGGCTCAAGCGAGTCTTTTGCCTCCACCTCCCAAGTAGCTGGGACTACAGGTGCCCGCCACAACGCCCAGCCATTTTTTGATTGCAGCTGTCATTGTTGTTTGGCGAGCCTGGGCTGGATTCGAACCCGCCAGCTCAGGTGTACGAGGCTGGTGCCTTAACCTGTTGAGCCACAGGCCCCGAGCCCTGCATTTAGTAAATTTCGTCTGTACCCTTCTAAGATGCACCCGTAGATGTGATCCCACCAATTGCCCTCCCTGAAGTCACATAATTTTAAATTGAGGTTCACAGAGTCTCCCTTTGTTGCCCTGGGTAGAGTGCTGCAACGTCATAGCTCACAGCAACCTTAAACTCCTGGGCTTACGCTGTCTTCCTGCCTCAGCGTCCAAAGTAGCTGGGACGATAGGTGCCCACCACTACTGCTCAGCTATTTTTAGAGACAGGGTCTTGCTCTTGATCCATCCACCTGGGCCTCCCAAAGTGCTGGGATTGCAGACACAAGCCACCCCACCCCACCCAAGAGGCTCAGTATTTTTAGACTGGTGCTGTCTGGGCACCCTGCCAGGTCAGCTTCCCTGAAGCCAACCCCACCACCACCACCCATCACCCTCCACCCTCAGGCCAACACACAGAGGTCTCCCTGGGGGAGGGGTTGGAAGTGGGGAAGGTCAACATTCCAGGCCCACTAAGGAAGGGGGACGGCTCCCTGGGGACCTCCTGGCCCATGTGGCCCCCCTGGAGCCTCCCCAGAGCCTCCTTGGGGATCAGAGCCCTGACTGCTGCTCCCACCTTCTCAAGGCTTCAAGGTGCCTCCAGATCTGACAAAGGGGCCCAGGGTGGGAAGAAGATAGAAAGAAACAAGCAGTTTACCGCGTTTGAAATCCGCATTTAATGTGCTCCGGCTGCAGCAGCAGACAGCACATTACGAGGCAATAGACCATTGTCCTTTGCCAGAGTGCAAAGCATTAATAATGTCATAACAGCATTTTCTGACACTGCACACACATCCCAACAGCCCAGCCCCACAGAACCGGCAGGCACTGGACTCCAACCGCCTGAAGCCCTGGAGGCTGTCAAGTGGGAGGAGCTACTTCTCCTTGCACATTCCATGCTGTCTGTTTCACAACATTTAGGCTAATCCTCCTATTGAAAAGCAGAGTCTGGGGTTTATTTTTATTTATTTCCGAAGGCCATTCTTTTGCACAGCTTGTGGGAGCCTGGAGCAGAACTGTTGTGCCCTCCAATTCTGCTGGGAAGGGAACGGGATGGGGGCCAGGGGACCAGGGGGCAGGCCAGACAGGCAGCCTCCCATGTGGACCCCACTGGTGCTGGAAACATAGGGGGACACTTTATGGTGATCATGAGACTCCATCTACTGTGAGCCGACCACCTGCCAAACCTTGCTGTGTCTACAGAACTATTTTATTACATTTATTACTTTTGTGGGGGCAAGTTTTTTTTTTAATGACCCCCTTTTTTTCTGGACAGTTTCCCAAATTGCATCACAGATACAGATCACTGCAGAAATATGGGAGTAGCCATCCGGGGTCAGCAAAATCATGCCTCACCCGCCCCCCCCCCCCCCCCCCCCCCCCCCCCCCGCAAAAGATGCCACATCCTAATCCCCACGACCTGTGAGTGTGTTACCTCAAATGATGAAAGCAGATTAAGATTGCAAATGGAATTTAGGTTGCTAATTAGCTGACTTTAAAATCCAGAGATGATCTTGGATTATATGGGTGGCCCTAAAGTAATCCTAAATGTTGGGGTGGGGCTCAAGAAAAGATACCTAAAAGTATGCAATTGGCTTTCGGTATCCACAAAGGATTAAATCTAGCACCACTACAGATCCCAAAATCCAAGTATGCTCAATTCCCTATAAAATATGTTACCTGTACACACACCTCTCTCTACGTACTTTATTTATATTTTTTAATTAAATCATAGCTGTGTACGTTAATGCATTTATGGAATACAATGCACTGGTTTTATATACAATTTGAAATACTTACAACAAACTGGTTAACATAGCCTTCACCACACTTTCTTTTTTTTTTTTTTGAGATAGAATCTCACTTTGTCACCCTCGGTAGAGTGCAATAGAGTCACAGCTCATAGCAACCTCCAGCTCTTGGGCTTAGGCGATTCTCTTGCCTAAGCCTCCTGAGTAGCTGGGACTACAGGCGCCCACCGCAATGCCAGCTATTTTTGTTGTTGTTGTTGCAGTTTGGCTGGGGCTGGGTTCAAAACTGCCACCCTCGGTATATGGGGCCACTGAGCCACAGGTGCCGCCCCACCACACTTTCTTGTTTTTTGTTTGTTTGTTTGGTTGGTTGGTTTTTTTTTAGAGACAGAGTCTCATTTTGTTCACCCTCGGTAGAGTGCTATGGCATCACAGCTCACAGCAACCTCCAACTCTTAGACACAGGCGATTCTCTTGCCTCAGCCTCCTGAGTAGCTGGGACTACAGGCATCTGCCACACTTTCTTAATAATTGTGTGAAGAAATTTATATTCGCGACTCAGCGCCTGTGGCTCAATGGGCTAAGGCGCCAGCCACGTACACCTGAGCTGGCAGGTTCGAATCCAGCCCGGGCCAGCCAAACAACAATGATGGCTGCAACCAAAAAATGGCTAGGCGTTGTGGCGGGCGCCTGTGGTCTCAGCTACTTGGGAGGCGGAGGCAGGAGACTTGCTTGAGCCCAGGAATTGGAGGTTGCTGTGAGCTGTGATGCCACGGAACTCTATCCAGGGTGACAGCTTGAGGCTCTGTCTCAAAAAAAAAAAAAAAGAAATTTATACTCTGGGCGGCTCCCGTGGCTCAGTGAGTAGGGCGCCGGCCCCATATACGGAGGGTGGAGGGTTCAAACCCAGCCCCAGCCAAACTGCAAAACAGAATAGCCGGGCGTTAAACAACTGCTGGTGCTATTCTTTTAACGCCTGTAGTCCCAGCTACTTGGGAGGCTAAGGTAAGAGAATTGCATAAGCCCAAGAGTTTGAGGTTGCCGTGAGCTGTGATACCACAGCACTCTACTGAGGGCAATATAGTGAGATTCTGTCTCAAAAAAAAAAAATTTGTGTTTTTTGATTATTTTTCATTTAGTTTTTTAAATTATATTTGATGCAGGGTTGGTTGAATCCATGGACGCAGAACCTGCAGATATGGAGAGTTCCACTTTGAACTAAAGGTGCAGCCTCAGGACTAAGTTATCTCCAGCCTGGGCAGTAGGAGACCCTGTCTCTATAAAAAAATTTTAAACAAAACCTCAGCCGGGTGTGGGTGTGGTAGCTCACACCTATAGTCTCAGCTACTCGGGAGGCTAAGGCTGAGGATGCGCACACAGGCACCTCGAACTAGGAAGGGCATTTTCTCAATTTTGTATCTCAAGGGTCCTGAACAGCATCATGACAACATTCAATAGAGATATTTTCAATGAATGAATAAATAAAGGGAATGACAGCGAAACGAATGAATGAGGGGACAGGGCAGGGGACAGTGGGAAGGTTCCAAGGAACCCCTGAGCCCAGCCTGACATGGTGGTCAGAGGGGCTGTTTTCCATGTTGCCTTCTGAGCCCCTGTGGACTTCACAGGCAGAGTCTTCTCTGCCCCTGATTGAAGCCTCTTTGCTCATTTGAGACTCTAGAGTCATCCAGGCCTGTGCTCAGGTGGGTTCTGCCCCCCTCCCGACTTGAGACCCCCAAGCCTCAGTTTCCTCATCTCTAAAGTGAACATGGCACCTGGGGACTTCCCACGGGGCCTGACCCGAGGTCAGCGCTGGCTTTTGTTCACGGCTTATTTTCCTACCAAATTATAAGCCCCTGAGGATGAGACTCAATAGAGAGAAACATAAAGTTATTTTTATTTTTAGCTTCCATCTCTTTGGCACCCACCCTATATCAAGCACACATTTCACCAATTTACACAAATTATGCCCTGGGAGAGCCTGACTCCTCTCTCACAGGCAAACCCTGAGGCTGGAAGAATGAAGTAATTCGCTCCTAAGCACATGCCCAAGAGAAATGAAAACACGTCCACACAAAGGCTTGTTCACAGACGGTCACAGCAGCATGATTCATAATAGCCAAACTGAAAACAGCCCGACTGGTACTTCAGGGGATGAATGGGTAAACAAAATGGGATGCATCCGTGTGATGGAATATTACTCAGTCTTAAAAAGAAATCGCTCTCTGCTAGATGTGGGGACTGTAATCCTAGCACTCTGAGAGGTCAAAGTGGGAGCATCCCTTTAGCTTAGTAATTCAAGACCAGTCTGAGCAAAAGTGACACCTTGTCTCTACTGAAAATACAAAAAGTTAACTGGGCACTGTGGTGGGTGCCTGTAATCCCAGCTACTCAGGAGCAGGATGATTGCTTGAACCCAGGAGTTTGAGGTGGCTCTGAGCTGGGCTGATGCCATGGCACTCTAGCCTGGGCAACAGAGTGAGACTGTCTCAATAAAAGAAGGGGGAGGGTGGGAATTACTCTCAAAACTAAAAACAGGGCTCAGCGCCTGTGGCTCAACGGGCTAAGGCGCCAGCCACGTACACCTGAGCTGGCGGGTTCGAATCCAGCCCGGGCCCGCCAAACAACAACGATGGCTGCAACCAAAAAATGGCTGGATGTTGTAGCAGGCGCCTCTAGTCCCAGCTACTTGGGAGGCAGAGGCAGGAGACTCATTTGAGCCCAGGAATTAGAGGTTGCTGTGGGCTGTGATGTCACAGCACTCTATCCAGGGTGATAGCTTGAGGCTCTGTCTTAAAAAAAAAAAAAAAAAAACTAAAAATAGAATTACCATATGACTCAACAATTCCACCTCCACCTAAATGAGTTGCAAGTAGGGTCTCAAAAAGATATTTGTTCAACCACATTCACAACATTTTTCATAACCTCAAGGTGGAACAACTCAAGTGTCCATCGATGAACAAATGGCTAAACAAACATGGTCTGTCCACACAAGGGGATATTACTCAGCCTTAAAAAGAAAGGATCTTCCGACACACACTACATTGTGGATGAACCTTGAGGACCTTATGCTGAACAAAATAAGTTGGGCATAAAAGAACAAAGACTGGGTGATTTCACTTATGCAAGGTCCTTGGAGTATAGAGACAGAAAGGAGAAAGGGGTTGCCAGGAATGTGGGGCGTGGGGGTGGAGAGTTGTTTGTTCGGTACAGAGGTTCAATTTTGCAAGATGACAGAGTCATGGAGCTGGATGGTGGTGGTGACGGCCGCACCCTAATATATAGTATATTCTACTTAATATTAACACTGCTAAATGTACACTTAAAGATGGCTTAAGATGGTAAATTTTATGCTGTGGGTATTTTGCCACAATTCAAAATTTGAAAGAGGAAGGAAATACCCATATGCAGTACAACGTGAGAATGAACCTTGAAAACATTATGCTAAGTGAAAGAAGCCACCAAAGGACAAACATTACCCCAAATGCAATGTCCAAAATAGGCCAATGCATAAAGAAAGTAGATTCATAGTTTAGGGGTGGGAGTGGGGGTGGAGAGAATGGGCAGTGAGCCCTTTAGGGAGGACTCTCAAACTAGAAAATGTATAAATATGGTCAGGTGCAATGGCTCATGCCTGCAATCCCAGCACTCTGGGAGGCCAAGGAGGGTGGAATTCTTGAGCTCAGGAGTTTGAGACCAGCCTGAGCATGAGTGAGACGCCCGTCTCTAAAAAACAGCCAGGCGTTATGGCAGGTGCCTATAGTCCCAGCTACTTGGGAGGCTGAGGCAGAAGGATTACTTGAGCCCAAGAGTTTCAGGTTTCTGTGAGCTATGATGCCATGGCACTCTACCAAAGGCAAGAAAGTGAGACTCTTTTGGAAAAAGAAAGAAAGAAGGAAAGAAAGAAAGAAAGAAATGGCTTGGTGCCTGTAGCACAGTGGTTACGGCGCCAACAACATACATCGAAGGTGGCAGGTTCAAACCCCGCCCTGGTCAGCTAACCAACAATGACAGTTGCAACAAAAGATAGCCGGACATTGTGGGGGGGTGCCTGTAGTCCAAGCTACTACTTGGGAGGCTGAGGCAAGACAATCACTTAAACCTGAGAGTTTGAGGTTGCTGTGAGCTGTGTGATGCCACAGCACTCCACCGAGGATGACATAGTGAGACTCTGTCTCAATAAAAAAAATAAAAATAAGAAAGAAAGACATATAAACCACTGTAAAATGGTGAATTTTCTGTGACTTATACCTTTTTTTGTTTTTTTTGAGACAGAGTCTCGAGCTATCCCCTGGGTAGTGTGCCACGGCGTCATAGCTCACAGCAACCAGCTCTTAGGCTCAAGTGATCCTCTTTTCTATTTTTAGTAGAGATGGAGCCTCGCTTTTGCTCAGGTTGGTCTCGAACTTGTAAGCTCAAGCAATCCACCCACCTTGGCTTCCCAGAGTGCTAGGATTACAGGATTGAGCCACCTCACCCGGCCTCTTATTCCTTCTTTTTAATGAACTTGCCCATGATTACACAATTGGTAAGAAGACCCAGGATCTGAACCCAGGTTTCGTCAACTCGTCTGGGCTCTTTGGCTGCCCTGCGTGCTCACATACAAGGAGTCCTCAAGTTACAAACATCCAACAGACCTACACCTCACCTTTACGAACAGAGGCTGTTTCAGGTAACTGGAAAATGTGCCTGTTCCAACATACATACAAATTCAATTTAGGAACAGACCTACGAAATCTATCTTGTCCTGAGGACCAAGCACAGACCAAGAATGCAGCTTCTCTGACGAGAGCTTGAAAAAGAGAAAATACTCAAGGAATGAAGACTCAGGCCTGCCCCCGAATCCCTGGTGTGAAGACAGCCCTTATCCCTCCGGGAACCACCGAATCCTACCCTCCTGAGGGCCTCTGGCATGTTACAATGGGCACTTGAGACTTTCCTCCTAGAATGGGGGTCCTACCGCCTTCTTCTCCCCACCTTCCCTTCTCTGTCTAATGACAAAGAATCTTAATTAAGTACCCCTTGGCAGCTGGTTTAATCTGATAAATATAAATTTGAAGCACGCTGATAAAGCCATCCATCCCCACACATCTCAGCAGTTCTGTGAGCTGAAGGCTCTCCTTTTTTTTTTTTCTAAATCAATTTTTAGGACAATAATGAATTGGGTCTTGTTCGGGAATACCAGAGAAAGCAGGGCTCAGTGAGATGACACTCCCTGCTGGTGGGCCTGGAGGAAGAGACACCTCCAGGGACGCGTCACTTCTGCTTGCCTCCCCCAAACGCTCTTACAGACCCCAGAGCGTCCACCCTGGCCTCCCCTTCCCCATCCCCACACCCCCACCTCCCACCTCTGCACCCAGCCCCAGCCCCTCTGCCTGCCTCCTTGCTGCTGGACCCAGGCCCCAGCCAGGTAGCCTTTCTAGCTCCACACACTTTATGGGGCAGCGTGATGTACGGACCTCTGAGAATCCGGGGTCTGTTCCTGGGCTGTGTCCAGCCCCACCATGGCCCCGGGCCCACAAGCATGGTTAATCCACTCTTCTCAACCCTCAGTGGAGCTCAGTGGCCTTGGATGATAGGAATTTCAGACCTTATCCTTGGTGGCTCTTGACTTTAGGGAAGAATTGAGTCGACGCTGGAAGGACCAGCCAGATACGTGGGGGCTGTCCCCCGATCCCCACTTCCTGAATTGTCCAAACTTCTCTCTGCCTCAAGGCTGCTGGCCATCCAAGAGAAGGCCCCTCCTCGGTCTCTCAAGATTCACAGTGTGCTATTTGAAACACAGAAATAGCTTTTGGCACGTGGTTGAGCAAAAGGTCACTGCCTCACACTGAGTGTCCATCAGCCAGGGTTGCGGCAACAGGGTGCCACAGACCAGAGGCTTGAGCCCCAGATGTTGATTTCTCTTGGTTCTGGAGGCTGGAGGCCCGGGGTCGAGACCCGGGTGAGGTCTCTCTTCCTGGTTTAGACGTGGCCTTGTCTCATCACATCCTCAAAGACACTCATCCCATCGGGAAGAGCTCTACCCTCAAGCCCTAATTATCTCCAAGGCCCCGAGATTAGGGTTTATTTCTTTTTTTTTTTTGAGACAGAGTCTCAAGCTGTCACCCTGGATAGAGGGCCGTGGCTCACAGCTCACAGCAACCTCCAATTCCTGGGCTCAAGCGAGTAGCTGGGACTACAGGCGCCCGCCACAACGCCCGGCTATTTTTTGGTTGCAGCTGTCGTTGTTTGGTGGGCCCGGGCTGGATTCGAACCCGCCAGCTCAGGTGTATGTGGCTGGCGCCTTAGCCACTTGAGCCACAGGCGCCAAGCCGAGATTAGGGTTTCAACATGTAAATTTGGCAGAGGATGGAAACTGGCACTAAGGGAACCCCAAAACTCCTCAGTGTGAAAGCACGGACTTTGGGTAGAACAGCTCTGGGTTCAAATCCCAGCATTGACACTCCCAGGTTGCATGGACTAGGGCACATCTGCCTGCCAGGGCCTTGGTCTCCCCAACCTTGGTCCCTGTGGGCCCAAGGGAGGAGCCAATGAGATCACCTGTCAGGTGCCCAGTACGGGCCTGCACCGGTGCCCAAGATGAGCACTCACATCTCACAGGGAGCCTCCAGATTCTCGGGCTTCTCTCTGCCTCAGCAGCTAGAACCAAAACCCTGACAGTCAGCAATGCCTGTCCTCCAGCAC
Source organism: Perodicticus potto (assembly GCA_963574655.1). Taxonomy (NCBI): domain Eukaryota; kingdom Metazoa; phylum Chordata; class Mammalia; order Primates; family Lorisidae; genus Perodicticus; species Perodicticus potto. The sequence continues at coordinate 6,259 of CAUYRH010108977.1, read as the reverse complement.
CAACACTCCCCTTCTTCTAATTTGGTTGCTTTAACAACAAGGTCCACACACAAGTGACACAGGCACTTACCGCTGGGCCGTTGGATGTTTGGGGATGGCGTCTGGAGGGGGGACTCCATTACAAGAGTTCACCCTCTCACAGGCTAGAATCCCCTCCAAGACTCCTAGCCTCAAGTTCAGACCCCCATGACAGAGGCGTCAGGAGAATGTACGCGGTGTGGTGGAAATGGCAGGAACGCAGGTGTAAGAGTCAGCAGTGAAGACAGCAGGAATGAATGGCGGGGGGGCAGCTCTTCAGCCAGGCACAGAGGCCCCCACTCAGCAGCTGGGTCTCAGTACATACGCTGGATGGTCCCCACAGCAAGGAACAAGGGAGCCAAAGGTCATGACTGGCAGAGAGGAAAGCAGGTGGTTTGTTTGTTGTTTACAGGGAAGGGGGTTTAGAACAGGAGAGATCAGCTACCTGAGAGAGCCTGGCTAGGTCCTGGCTGAGAAAAGACCTCACGCAACATGAGGCCTGGAGTGGCTGTCTTCAAAACCATCACCCTGGCCAAGCACGGTGGCTCACACCTGTAATCCTGGCACTCTGGGAGGCCAAGGGAGGTGGATTGCTTGAGCTCAGGAGTTCAAGACTAGCCTGAGTAAGGGGGAGACTTCTCTGCTTAAAAAAGAAAAAAAAGGCCCGGCGCCTGTGGCTCAACGGGCTAAGGCGCCAGCTGCGTACACCTGAGCTGGCGGGTTCGAATCCAGCCCGGACCCGCCGAACAACGATGACGGCTGCAACCAAAAAATGGCCGGGCATTGTGGCGGGTGCCTGTAGTCCCAGCTACTTGAGAGGCAGAGGCAAGAGACTCGCTTGAACCCAGGAATTGGAGGTTGCTGTGAGCTGTGATGCCACAGCACTCTACCCAGGGTGATAGCTTGAGGCTTTGTCTCAAAAAAAAAAAAAAAGAAAAAAGAAAAAAAAATAGAAAAACTGAAACTCTTGAGCCCAAGAGTCAGAGGTTGCTGTGAGCAATGATGACACCGTGGCACTCTGCCCAGGATAACAGCTTGAGACTCTGACTCAAAAAAATAAAATAAATAAATAAAACCATCTGTCTTTGAGGCTGGCTCCTAGCTGGCTTCTGGGAACTTGGCATTTGAATCATCTCTCCATTCCCTAGCTGATAAGGATGGTTCACTGTGCCTAGACCATGCACACATAATATGATTTATGAAAAACATCTGCTTTTCTTATGGAGTTTTTCTAATAGCTGCTCAGCATGAATTGGCTAGGTGACCACCCTCCAGTGCTAATCCCCAGTGCGTGCCCCAGGGCAGACGCGATGAACATGTTATTGCATTTTTCAGTGTATGTCCCTTCACGAGAGGGAGGAAGCATCCAAAACCTTTGCACAGACTTCCCTAGACCCCATTGAGTCCCCTGAGTCCATGAGTCCTAGTAAATCACTGGGTGGACCGTCTTAGGGATCCCCACAGGAGAGTCAAATGGAAAGACGGGAACTGAGTAGCAACCCAACCCAAACTGTCTCGGGAAGCAGGAATCAATCCGTGCTATACCTGTGGGTTGCCTTGGTTACAAATAGCCCAAAAATGTAGAACCCCTATGGGCTCAGCAGAACAGTCACAGAAGCCTAGAAGATGCTGGCCCGGGTGACGGCTGCAACAAGAGAATTCAGAATGAGAGCCGGCAGGGGCACGGTAGGCTGTCAAGCCCTGGTGGAACTGTCCGACATCCCAGGCTAGGAGTCAGGCGTGGGTGTGCTGACTGCAGCTGCAGTCCCCAGCCACTCTCTGCTGTTAGGATAGGAGCACCCCAGGGTAGAAATTCTGCCCACAAGGGGAGTCTGACCACATCCTGCCCTTGCCGTGACTGTTTTCCAAGGCTGTAGGTCTTCCTGGTGACTTGTCTCCACATCCATCCTTCCCCTTCCCTCCTCTAGTCACCCTGATTCCTCCTGAGGGTACTGTCCTGAGCCCTGCACTGTCAAGGAGGAACCCTCCCTGCCTCTTGACTTGGCCCACAATGCATTTAGGGCATCACGATTTGGCAGTGACCTTCACAATGGGAGTGCCTGGCAGCGTGGCCATGACTGCAGAGGTAGCGGCAACAGTATGACTCAGAGTCCCAGAGAGCGCTTAGCCTGCTTGGTTGGGAGTCACCTGTCAGCTCTGCACTAGCTCTGCTCCTGTTTCTCTTGTCACAGAACAGACGATCTGGGACAGTCATGTTCAAGGAAACCTAAGCCCCACTTGGCTGCTCCTGCCCTGTTGGGACACCAGGTGATTTTCTGGCACCCTTGTAAAAATGGCAGCTGTGCTCTGTGGGGTAGTGAGGGGCTGAGCTTCAACGCAAAACCTACTCTCTCCTGCTCGACACATACAAACCCACAGACACACAAGTGCACACCTCGCACCTGCATGCGTGGACCAGCCAAGAAGCCTAAGTGGACTCCTTGTCTCTGGAATAACCCCCGGCTGTTCTCACACCTCGGGATCAGGCCGGCAGAGATGCCCAGCTCCACCTGACCTCCACCCTGGGTCCTGGTCTCCTAGGTGCCCCCTGGAGGGTGTGGGCCCCATCCTGCTCCCCAGGCAGCAGCTGCACAGCTCCACTGCCTGCTGAGAGTGCCACGTCAGTCGTCCTAGGCGGTCAAAACAAACTACACAAAGCAGGTGCCTTAAACAACAGAAATTTAGTTTTTCACAATTCTGAAGTCTAGAAGTTCAAGATCAGAGGGTTGGCAGGATTTTTTCTGAGGCCTCCCAAGTTGGCTTCTAAGATGTTCAGGGTCTTTCCTGTCATACTGGGTTAGAGCCCAGCTGAGGACCTCTTTTTAATTTAATTACCACTTGAAAGACCCTATTCCCCAATAGTCACATTCTGAGGGATTTAGCTTGGCTAGGAGGACACAATTCAGTCTGGACAGGTACCCGCTCAGAAAACCGCCACCCCAGCAGCAAAAGGGTTATACGGCAGAAGCCAGGGGTGGGGGGTGGTGAGCAGCAGAGTGTGTGTCTGCATTAAGCAGATTAAAGGGGAGGTATTGCTTTGAGCTTCAGCTATAATTAGAGAAATTAAAGTCAGGGCTGAAAAGAGCAGGAGGTCCCTGCCTTATAATTAGGGTGGGATTGTGCCATGCTCCCGGGAAGTTTGGTTGTGGCTGCTGGGCTCTGTCATGAGGGGAGGAGGTGCCGGAAGGGGGCTGACTCCAGCCAAGACACTCAGCAATAGGCTCAGAATAGACCTGGGTCTAGATGAGACCATCCTGAGGTCTCTCGGATCCCCCAGCCAAAGCCCACCCCAAGTCTTCCCTCCCTCCCCACCAGATGAGTGTGGGCAGCCCAGCTCCAACTAGTTAGGGTGGCCCCCGTCCCCAGTAACAGCAGAATTTGCTCCCTAAACTATAAGAGGGGGTGCCAAGGAACGGATCCAGGTGCACCGGACTCACTAGGTCTAAGAGGAAATTATTTCCACGGATGCTTCCAGTGGGGGTGTGGTGGGGACAGGTAAGGAGCAGAGTAGGACCCCCCCCCAGACTCCTGTCTTGGTCACATCAGAGCCCCTAGGCCAGAGGCCATTGCAAGAGTAGCCAGTAACTTAGGCTTGGGGACAAGGATGACTTCTCTTGCTGAGAAATTCCAGCTCTGGTCTTCTACCTATCATCCCAAAGAGGGAATTCAGGGGAGAAAAAAATAGGTGTCCTGGGGCAATGAGAGCTGATCTGTGGGTAGAGGTAACATACGGCCCTACACAGACAGACAGGCAGAGAGACTGAGATGGAGACAGGTGGGCAGAGGGGACGGGGAGAGGGAGACCAGGGAGGGAGACAGAGGAGAGGGGGAGAGGGAGGGAGAGGAGAGGGAGGGGAGGGAGGAAGGAGGGAGCGCTTGCCTCAGGGCTGACCAACAAAAATATTTCCCCGGGAACACAGTGATGAGCAAGACAGCCCCCCCCACCAGAGCCCTGTTCCACGTGGGGAGGTGCTGCCTCATCTCAGGGCACGTGCTCTCTGTGAAGAAAATGCGCTGAGCCTCTGCTGGAGGGGCAGGCCCTCCCTGAGCAAGCAGCACTGAATTTAGGCTGGAGGAAGAGGAGATGCCAGGCAAAGATGGGGGGGCGGTTCCTGCTGCAGGCAAAGGGGCTGAGAGGCTTAGAGAGGCCGGAGCAGCTGGAGTCCAGAGAGCTGGGGGTGGAGGTGCATGGCAGGGTTGCACAGCAGCTGGGGCTGTGGGGCAGCTTCCGGTTGCAGTTAGACTTGGGTGGGGTGGGCCAGAGAGGCCCAGAATGCACCTCCCAGGCAGTGGAAGTGCAGGGAAGCGTCACAGTGGGGTTGTGCCCAGGTGGGAGGAAGAGCCCAGGTGACAGGCTCAGGGCAAGGGAAAGAAGGAGTCAGATCTAACTCCTAGGTGGGAGGCTGAGTAAGGGTGGGGTGCCATCCTCTGGGGTAGAGAAGGCTTACATAGAAGATTGAGAGGGAGGGAGTTTCACAGCCTTCCAGGCCCCAGCAAAGCGGGGGAGCTCAGGGGAGCTCCCACCCCCAGGCTGCCCTGTCCCACACAGGAGCCAGCAGCTCCCGCAGCTATTTTCCTTTACATTAATTCAATGAAACAAAAGGGAAACCTGGGGCAGCACCTGTGGCTCAAAGGAGGGGACTCTGGCCCCGTATGCCAGAGGAGGTGGGTTCAAACCCAGCCCAGGCCAAAAACCGCAAAAAAAAAAAGGAGGCTTGGCGCCTGTGGCTCAGCGGGCTAAGCCACAGGTGCCTAGCCTCGTTTCCCAATCTTTTAAGTATTTTTTTCAAATCCCAAGTCAGACACTTAGTGTGAGACCACAGGCAAATATGTTCTCAAGGACTTCACCATCTGTGAAATGGGGATAACACTGCCCCCCATTAAAGAAGGTGGAAAATTAAATGGTGTGGCTTACATCTGTGGTTTTCTAACTTTTTGGTCCCAGAATCCCTTTGCTCTCTTAAAAATTATTAAAGACTTAGCTGGATGCGGTGGCATGCCTGTAGTCCCAGCTACTTGGGAGACAGGAGGATCACTTGAGTCCAGGAGTTCTGGCCTGTAGTGCACTATGCCGATCTGGTGTCTGCACTGAGTTCAGCATCAATAGGGTGACCTCTGGGGAACAGGGACCCACCAGTTTGCCTAAGGAGGGGTGAACCAGCCAAGGTCTGAAATGGAGCAGGTCAAAACTCCCATGCTGATCAGTAGCAGGATCGTGCCTGTGAATAGCCACTGCACTCCAGCCTGGGCAACATAGCAAGACCCTGTCTCTAAAAACAAACAAACAAACAAACAAAAAATTATTAAAAACTCCAGGTACTTTTGTTTATATGCATTTTACTTATTGACATTTATTGTGTTACAATTCAAAACTGAGAAAGTTGTAATTTTATTTAACTAACTTAAAAATAGCAACTACATGTTAACATAAATCACGTCTTTTTATGAAAAAGCTCTATTTTCTTTTTCTTTTTTTTTTTTTTTTGAGACAGAGCCTCAAGCTGTCACCCTGGATAGAGTGCTGTGGCATCACAGCTTACAGCAACCTCCAATTCCTGGGCTCAAGCGAGTCTCCTGCCTCCACCTCCCAAGTAGCTGGGACCCACCACAATGCCTGACTATTTTTTGGTTGCAGCCGACATTGTTGTTTGGAAGGGCCGGGCTAGATTCGAACCCACCAGCTCAGGTGTATGTGGCTGGCGCCTCTTTTTCTTTTTGAAACAATGTCTCACTCTGTTACCCAGACTAAAGTGCCTTGGCCACAACCTAGCTCATAGCAGCCTCAAACTCCTGGGCTCAAGCAATCTTGCATCCCAAGTAGCTGGGACTACAGGTGCCCACCACAATGCCTAGCCAGTTTTTCTATTTTTAGTAGAGATGGGGTCTCGCTCTTGCTCAGGCTGGTCTCAAACTGGTGAACTCAAGGGATCTTCTTACCTTCGCCTCCTGGAGTCCTGGGATGACAGGATGAGCCATTGAGGTTGGCCTGAAAACACTGTATTTTCTTTTTCTTTTTTTTTTTTTTTTTAGACAGAGCCTCAAGCTGTCACCCTGGATAGAGTGCTGTGGCATCACAGCTTACAGCAACCACCAATTCCTGGGCTCAAGCGAGTCTCCTGCCTCCACCTCACAAGGAGCTGGTACCCACCACAATGCCTGTCTATTTTTTGGATGCAGCCGACATAGTTGTTTGGACTCGCCGGCCTCGATGCGAACCCACCAGCTCAGGTGGATCTGGCAG
>CAUYRH010108970.1:0-57285 GCA_963574655.1 Perodicticus potto | reverse complement strand
GACAGGCCACCCTCCAGTGGTCACCCTTGCATTCTGGACAGGGGCCAGGTGGCTTGCCCAGCCAGTGGTATTGCTGGGGGCAGTCTTCTCTGGGGTGGCCAGTCTGACCACATTGGAAGCACTTTTTTTTCGCTCCTCTGGTTTCAATACATTTTAATGAATGGGAAAAGAATTTGAAATAACAATCGGAATTGTAGCTTAGTATCACTGCCCAATCGTCTGACAGCTAATGCTCCTAGTCTATTTATCTCCAAATCCTTTTCAAATACTTCTAAAGACGCTGAAGTCACATCAGCTGCAAAAATGGAAACTTATGTTTAAGATATTAAAATAATTTTGAAGGAATTCCCATCAACCTGAAGCCAACAATGCTGAACTAAGGAAAGCCTGAGACTTAAAAGTTTTCATCTCAGTGTAGTCCCTGTGGCTTAAAAAAATGGAAGAAAAGCGTTGTCCCCTAATATGCTTTGCCTCCGCCATGAAACGTGATTGAGAATTAGAAATGGCATAATTGGCCAGTAATCGAGACCAGCGAAGTAACCTATGGTACATCCATGTGATGGGGCATCTTACGGCTGCTGAAGTCAGACGGCTGATGTGACAGTGGTATTTGGTTGCTAGGAACCCAGGCTTTGCAGTTTTCTCGGGACTGTATGCTCTCTTATTCCTCACTGAACCAGCTATGCTTTGCATGCTGTTCCCGTTTGTAAATGCCTGAAAATCAGCATTTAATTTTCTGTTGGTGGAAGGCTGAGTTCTGGAATGACTCCACAGCTGACTTTCATGGGCAGCCTGGAACTGCCAAAGCCAACAGTGCTGGAAAGGGAGGAGAAGGGAAGCAAGTACCTCTGGGATGTGAGATGCTCCCTCCATGGTTTAATCTTGAAGACGGGAGCAGAAATGTAAGATCCCAGATTGGACAGGACTTTAAGGATTATCATTTATATATCAAATTGCATTGAATAAATGCAATAGGTTGGAGGATGAAGTGATGTTGCTGATGAGAGAGTTGCAGTTGGTTGTTAGGAGGCTCAGTCTCTGCAGTTGTATCCTCTCCCCATCATTCCCTGTACCACGGGGATAATGGCCTTATCTGCAAAAAGTGATTAATAGCAAACAATGTCGTGGGTTTGTTTGAGAATTAAATAATATGACTCAAAAAAGTACTTCTCTCAGTGTCTGTTACAGATTAAATCCTTGAAACATTTTAACAATAGTTCTTTTTGAAAATATAGAAAAATTAATATAAAATTAAGTAAAGAGGATAGATGAGGGTGTTGATGTGCACGTGCATGTGTGTGTAAAATTAGCCCAGTAATCTAACCGACGTATACCTTCACACACACAAGCACGCATGCATGATCAGAACCTTAAAGGTGTTTTTTTTTTTTTAAGCAGTGGGATTTATGAGTCATTCTTTGTAATTTTGCATATTATCAAAATTTTCTATGAGAAACATAGATTACTTTTAGTAGCAGGAAAAACAAATTAATACATTAGAAGTTTCATGATATAATAGTTCTCATACAGGGTGTACCTGACTAATAGTAAACACTGAACCGGTGTTTGTGCGGTGAATGGATGAATAATGAATGCGAGCAGGTGATTTCCAGGTCCTGAAGTAAACCTGTTTTTTTTAAATCTCGTCTAATTAGTCGTCCCAAAGCACAACTTCCGGTGCTCACAGACTCTCAGAGACTCACTTGAAGCCAAGAAAAGGAGTCCAGCTCTTCTGAGAACAGCGCACAATGTTCCACACGACCTGGTTGAAAAGAACCTGTGTTGTTCTCCTAACCACTTTGTTTTGTCCCCCACGTGCTACTAACTAAACTACTCACCACTCCCAAACACAAAGCACCTCTGTCACCTTGATTAATTCTTTCTGTCACTCAGACTCTCTTACCATCATCTTCCCAAGCTTTAAGCCCAGGTTAAAGACCTTTGCCCAAATCTAAAACACAAATTAATTCCATTCTTTTTAGAGTTCTTATAGAAATGTATTTGAACATTTTAATGCCACTTGTCATATCCTGTCCTTATGATTTTTTGTTTCATTTGCTAACAAGTAAAAATGTATATATTATATTTAACCATATTATTTTTGCCTTTATATTCCAAAGCAGAAAATGTTTTTTTCCTTTAACTTGTTAGAGGATAAAAGTTTTCCTTGCTTTTTGTATGTGGTATCTTCTTTACAATATTTTATTTTGTTTTGTAAAAAGCTAGTGAAAATCTCAAAAGTAAAAATGGGTATATAAATAAGAACAATGTCTTCCCCAGCACCAGAAGCGACCACTTGTACCAAGTGAGATGCTATAGTCACTCTACTTACACTTTGCTTCTTAACTTAAACATATTTGGGAGGTTATTCCTCGTCAGTAGGCTTGCATTTTTATGATTGCATAGTATTTCATTATAAAACTGTACCAGAAAACAGTTAACTAAAGTTTATCATTGGCGGTTATTTATACTGTTTATACTTCTTTGCAATTATAATGTGACAATAAATAACCCTCCTTATACGTATGTCATTTCACACATATGAAAATATATCTATAGGATAAATTCCAAAATTTGGCATCGTATTTGGCACTTTGAATTTTTACAAGAACTTCAGAATCAGTTTCTTTAGTTTCCAAACTACTTTTTTTCTGTTTTATTAGGATTCAATAAGTTCCATATTAATTTAAGAGTAATTGATATAATATGATGTACATTGTCCTAAATAAGAATTGTGTGTGCTTTTTGTTTTTCTTAACAATCTAGAATATTTCTAGGTATATCAATGTTTCTATTGAAATAGTAATTGGATTTTATTTTCACTATATTCTCTAACTGATTGGGTTTTAAACGGATACAAGTTACTGATTTTCATGTATTAATTTTAGGCTCTATGACTTCATAAATCTCCAATCCCTTCTATTTTTCTACATTTAATTGGTAAACAATCATATTATCTACATGTTTTATACCACTTTTTTTCTCATCTAATTAGTTGGCTAGTACCACTAGCATATGGTTAAACAATAGTGGTATAGCAAGTTTAAATGCTTCTGACATTAATCAAAGTGCTTCTAATATTCCCCAATTAATGATCACCTAATGCTGGCAGGCACTATAAGAAATATATATTAATATTTTACTTTTTTACTATCATCTTTCCAAAGATTTCTTGAGCTATAATTGATGTAGAATAAATTACATATATTTAAAATTTCACATAAAACCTGTGAAACCACAGCATAATTAAGAAGCATATCTATATCCCCAAAAGTTTCTTCACTCCCTGTTTGCTATTTTTAAGTCATGAGTGGCTATTGCCTTATAAAGATAGTTTTATTGAGATATAATATACATACTACATAATTCACTCAGTAAAGGGTAAAATTCAATGTTTTTTTTAATTCGTATTCTCAGACTTGTGAGAATCAATAATCAATTTTAGAGCATCACCCCAGAAAAAATCTCCCATGTCCTTTAGCAAATATTCACTTTCTGCGTTTCCCCTCAGCCCTAAGAAATCACAAATACATTTGTGTATTCTGAACATTGAAAATAAATGAAATCATACAACATGTGATTCTTCGTGACTGGCATATTTTTATCTAGCATAAAGTATCAGTATTTTATTCATTTTTTGTAATGAATAATATTCTATTGAATGCATGTACCACTTTTTTAAATCTATTCATTAGTTGATGGACACATGCATTGTTTCTGCCTTTTGACCATCGTCACTACTGCAGCTATGAACATTTATGCACAACTTTTCATGGAGAGATTGGTTTTCATTTCTTTTAAGTATGTACCTGGAAGTATATACCTAGGAGTAGAATTGGTACATCATAAGATGATTCTGTGTTTTACCCTTTGTAAACACAGAAACTGCCAAACCGTGTTCCAAAGTGGTTGCAACATTTCCTATCAACACTATGTGAGGGCTCTGATTTGCCTATATTATTTTTAGGACATCATATAATCTTTTGTGGTCTCTCACTCTGATTTTGGTTTGATTTCATGATGGCTAATGATGTACAACATCTTTTTATCCTCTTAGTGGACATTTGTATATTATCTTTGGAGAAATTTCAGTTTAGACCTTTTTCCCATTTTGTACCTAAGCTAATGTCTTTTTGTCATTGAGTTGCAAGAGTTCTTTATATAGTCTAGATACAAGTTTCTTATCAGATATATAATTTGCAAATATTGACCAAGAACAGTGGCTTACGCTTATAATCCTAGCACTCCAGGAAGCCGAAGCAGATGCACTGCTTGAGCTCATGAGTTCAAGACCAGCATAACCAAGAATGAGACTTCATTGCTACTCAAATTAGAGAAAGTAGCCAGGAGTGGTGGCATATGCCTATAGTCCTAGTTATCCAGGAGGCTGATGCAGGAAGATCACTTTAGCCCAGGAGTTTTAGGTTGCTGTGGGCTGGGCTGAGACCATGGCACTCTAGCCCAGATGACAGAGTGAGAGTCTGTCTCAAAATAACAATAATAATAATAATTTGCAAATACTTTCTTCCACTCTATGGGTTGTGCATGTCCTCAGTGCTATCTTTCAAAACACAAATTTTAAAGTTTTGATATAGTTAAATTTATTCTTATGTTTTTGCTTGTGATTTTAGTGTCAAATATGTGAAATCATTGACTAAACAATAACAGCAAAAACTCATTCAAAAATTGTCAAAGGACGTTGATATCTCCAAGGGAGATAAACAAATGGCCAATCAGCACATGAAAATGTTTGTAATAGCCAAAAGGTAGAAACAACTCAAATATCCATCAGCAGATGAATGGATAAATGAAATGTAGTACAAACATATAATGGAATATTATTTACCCATGAAAGAAGTGAAATTTTGTTATGTTGTACAATGTGAATGGACTTTGAAAACAATATACCTAGTGAAATAATCTAGACACAGGAGGACAAATATACTAGTATTTTGTTAAATGCTTTTTCTGAAACTTCTGAGATGTCCATGAATTTTGTTTTGTTTTATTTTGTTGCATCATTCTATGAAACCAATATGTAAACACTTACACGCTCATACAAATGATAAAGCACAAATATAGCTTAACAAGGAGGAGGAGGGGGGAGAGAAAGGACAGGGGAATGGGTGAGGGCGATTCGTGGGAGGAGGCCGGGTATTTACTGGGATCTCACCTAATATGCATAATGCATGGGTATATTTCAAATTAACTAAGAGTTAATTTTCAATGTCTTGCCACAAAAAATAAGTGATGTGGTGTCTATGTTAATCAGTTTGATTTAACCATTCCAGGTTGTATATCAAGTCTTCACATTGTACCCCACAAATGTGTAGTTATGATTGTAATTAAAAATTAGTAAAAATATTTTCAGACAAGGAAAAAATCATTCTATTTTTATATGATTATATTAGTTGCTGTTCAGATGTTAAGTCAACCTTGAATTCCTGTATAAATCACACTTGATCAAGGTGTATAATCCTTTTTTATATTTTTCTGAATTCAGTTTGCTAGTACTTTGTAGAATTTTTGGCTACTTAATTTTATAAAATGATTTTTAGATATCTATATAGATGATCATGGATTTCTTCTTTGAGCTCTTAATATAGTGAGTTAGATTAAAACTTTTTGTAACATTTAGTTGTGATATGTTATCCTTTTACATTTGTTTAGAGTTACTTGCTAATAATTTATTTAATGTTTTGAAATCAAAATTTATAAGTGAAATTAGTACATGATATTTGTATTAAATTTTTAGGCAGTCTTATTTTTGTTTACTTAATTATATTTTAATTTTTATATTTATAATTGTATCCAAAATTTTGCAATCTTTGTATTTTACTTTTTCTATGAAAATAAGTGTTATTGACATTATGTTTGGTTAGATTCACCCATGAAAATTACTTTTCTTTATCCTTTTGTGTGTGGTGAGTGTGAGCAATAGAAGTTCCATAGCTAGTGAAATAGGTGTTTGTGTACATGTTGTTCTCATCAATTATTAAATTTTGAGTATAACATTTGTATAATCTATATTATATATCTATAGACACTTTGCAGATAGCATAATTTCTAGAAAGCATAATTTCATGTTGTTGCTCAAGTTTAAATTAAACTTTAAAACCAGGTTTCGTATGGGAAACAATGAATCAAAATAGCAATATAAATAATACAATTTTAAATGAAAGATAAAGATGTAAGTGTAACTTATGCTGATAATAAAGAGAAGCTAAGAGGGAAGGTCAATGAAATCTTTCTAAACACTGATTTAGGATCAATTCTTTTAAGTTCTTTTTCCTGAAATCATCTTTCCCTATATGTTGTTTGTATTTCAATCAGGCTGCAAAATATGGAGTCTTAAAATTCTATAATTTTATCAGTCCAATTATTTTTCTAATAATCTTGATTCCATTTTTTTTTTGCGGTTTTTGGCCAGGGCTGGGTTTGAACCCACCACTTCCGGCATATGGGGTTGGCGCCTTACTCCTTTGAGCCACAAGTGCCGCCCATCATTCCATTTTTTTAAAAAAATACAATCATACATCACTGAAAAAAGTGGATACATTTTGAGAAATGTGTCATTAGGTGATTTCATCATTATGTGAACACTGTATACTTACACAGACCTAGTAGGTATACGTATTATACTGTTAGGCTATGTGATATAGCCTATTGCTCCTAGGCTACAATTCTATCTTAAAAGTCTTTAACTATATAGATTGAGATCTGTAGGTTCATTTTCAATCTGACACCAATTACATCCTCTCATTTCAAAATTGCTCATGATTTCTAATTCAGGAAGATAACTTTCTTGTTTTTCAACACTAATATGTATATCTAGTGTAAATGGATGCTTGCGGTGGGTATTTGTGTATATAACCTTTCTAGGATTTAAGACTGTCAACTTTCTTTTCCATATACACATATAAATATGTATAACAAAAGATATAAATAAAAAAGATAAAGTATAAGTAACTAAATGTGACATATATTATTAGTATTATTTATTCATTTGGAATCATACTTACATATATACAGCAGATATTAGGTATCATATGAGATACTTTGCTGAATTCTGTAGATGCCGGTCCTTATTATTTATAAGTATTTGCTATTAGAAAGAACTTAATTCTTTGCTTAAATATGATCTGCCCTATGTATGTGCAATCTAAGCTCTATAACTAGCTGGGATAAAGGGAAAATTTCTCATCTCCTTCAGTTGGAGAACTGAGTCTCAATCAACTCTTGAGCTGATTCAAGTTAAGTGTCTAAACTGAATCCCTCATTGTGTTCTCATGGGTCCCTATAACATAGGAGAGACTGAATGAAAAGTTGCTGAGTGTAAATATTGTCCACACAAAGTTAATTCATTGCAATAACATAAGAAAAAATTAAACTTAAAGATAAAATGTGGGTCAAGATGAAAGCCACAAAAATAATTTACATATAACAAGACCTATCATTTTGTGTGAGACAACTAAAACTTGGAGAGGTTTCACAGTTAGTAAATGTCAAAGGATATAAACTTGGGATGATACAATCTCAATGTCTTTATTTTTTCCACTCTACCACTGTGGCAGAAACGATCCGAGGTGTTTACTCACTTTACTCTTGTTCTGAAGACAGGGAACAATTATATTTCCAAAGCCTCTCCTAAATCCTTTCCTGAATGGCTGAACTTGGCTGGTAGGTAGGATAGAATCCATGCATGGCACTTTCTAGTGGCATGGCCTGGGCTTGGCCGTGAAAGTCCTTTGGGTATTTCTGCTTCTCTTTCCTTAAAATGGTAAAGACTCAGTGAGCCTGGACGCTTCTGCTTCACACAAGCAAAAAGATATCGTTGCCATTGAGATTCTGGGATTATTTTGTAGCTGCAACATAATCTAGTCTATCCTCACCAAAATATATAGCTAAATACAGAGTTTGTCCTTATTTCAATTATGATCACATGATTTAGATACAAAATATCTATATAGCTAACAAAAAAACCCCTAAATCTGGACATTTCAAATTTTAAAGTGTTATAAATTCGCCATGTATCCACTTTATCAAAACACATTGATCCTTTTAAGAAATTAATTTTGCTTATTCTTGGTAATACACATTTTAAAAATATTACAAAATCAGATCAATGTTTTTAATTCACAAGAATATAATACTATTTTTCTTCTAGACTTTATTTTTTTCAGAGGTAAAGAAAGGTAGCCTTGTGACTGGCTAATTGCCATCTCCAAACTGAGTTTTTAAGTACTTTCCGGAGAGAAACGTTGCTATCATTTTTGGAAAAAACTGGTAAAATTGATTAACTTTTAATCTCCAAACCTTAAATAAATTGCTCAAGTACATTGCTGGGCACACACCTAATCTGACCCAACGTGCTTGACCCAGGGATCCTTCTGCCTTCTGCAGTTACACCAATTTTATGTCATATCACAAGAAAGAACTGCAAGACTTTCTTGCTAGGAAACTGACAGTCTTTTTCACAAAAATACTTTCCTACATAAAAGCTCTTATTTATTATATTAACAGAAAGCAGAAGAAAATTTGCACTTTGAGTGCTATGGAGAAAGATCCCAAAGTCATCAGTTGCTCTGAGCAACATATTGCACATGTTACCACGTGAAAACTGAGACACACACTCATTTGTTAATCTGGGCAGTCGACACTCTTACCATTCTGGAAGGAACAAACCTTATTCCAAGAGGTTCATTTGAAACAGGTTGAAGGTCTTATTATGACTACAGATCAGAACCATTTTCTGCTTCTGTTGAAACTGTGCACGCGAACACTTACAGCTACCACTCAGTTACAAATGTCTTTATGTAAATTAGAAAAGGCACTTTGGACAGACAAATTGGAAAGAGGTCTCCTGCCATTGTACCTTTGTGTAGTGTACAGATGCTACAACAGCACATGGGGCTCTGTGAACATATTGAAATAAGAGTCTTGATGACTGGCAATGTATGATATTTATTTAGAGACTATTATTAGAGTTAGTCAATTCCAAGAAGGTCAGAATATAATTACAAAATCTAGGTTTCTATTTCCTTTGCGAGGATTCATGAATGACATTCATTTTAAGGATTGCTGCTTAAGACAGCCGGCACTGTACCTCCTGAGAAACTGGCTCATTCTATTTTGCACTTTAGTCTGGCTGCTAAGAAGGAAGAATCCAATGTTCAATCCACTCTGTACTAGTCAGGACTCTTGCCTGAAAGGGATGGAAACCCAACTCAGGCTGACTTGAAGAAAAAGTAAGATGGGTTGATTCAAAAAGATTCAGAAAGCAACCTCAGCACCATTGCCATATTGGGCTGATTAACTCGTTGGTACGGGAATGGGAGGCTATCCTGTGCATTTTAAGATGCTTGGGACCATTTCTGGACTCTACTGAGCAGATGCCAGTAATACTATTCCCCTATCTGTGACAAACAAAAATAGCTCCAGACATTGTCAAATCTCCTTTGGGGGCAAAAAATTGTCTCCGGTTGAAAATGACTTATTTAAAGAACTGAAAAATTCAAGTAGTGAAATAGCTTCAGACAGGATCGTACTCATATCAAACCAAAGGAACTCAGGGCTTACATGCCACCACCTTAACAACTCTGAGTGTTGAGGAGGTGTGAGAAGTATCCCTGTCTCTGCATACCTCCAGCAAGAGCCCCAGGTAGGGCTCCTATAGTTGGAAATTATGTCAGGAGCCCACCCAGGATCTAGAGGTGCAGTCAGCCCTACATAAGCTACGTGAGGAGGGGGTTAATTAAAGACAAATGAAGTATTTGTTACAGGTAACTAGGAGATAGAAAGAAGTTGGACAAGCAAAACCAACAGATTTCTACCCAGAATTTACATATTTATTAAACATAAATTTAATGACGGTTCCACGGATACGGTAGCGAACATACAGATCACAGTGCATGTGAGGCATTTCCCATACTATTTCTTAATCTGATCTTATTTTTTAATGTCCTTATTTATTTTTTATCTTGTCCACAAGTCACTAGACCACCTGAAGTTACTTTCTGGAAATAGGGAACATAGATAAATTATAAGTAAATATATGCTGGAGTAAAAGATCAGTTTTAGAAGGAAGATCAAGTCATGTCAGTTTTCCCATCCTTCTCTGGTGTTTTAAGACCACTTGGGTTTCTTCATAACCTGAATAGGCAGTTGTTTGAAAATATTTTCTTCTTCAGTTGGTTAAGACCAGCTGGTTAAAAGTCTTCCTCGTAACCCCACTCCTGCTCTGTGGTCCCAAGCTAATTCCCTGGAAGTGCTACTGAGTTTTCTCTCCCTTCTTCCCACCCCACCAACAGTCTGCAAAGTCTGTTAGAGTTGATGCCTTGGATAGTACAAATTATGACAGAAAGTGACAACAAATTCCAAACATCAATGACTTAAAATAGAACTTTTATTCTCTCTATGTCAATGTCTAGAGTTGGTCAAGGAGTTTTGAAAACTTGGCATATAATATCAGGGACACAGTCTCTATTTAGATTTAGATCTGTTCTAATGTCTTCAGTAACTCAAATTCTATCAAGATCTAGAATGGCAATTGGAAGTTCAACAATTATTTTCGTTTTTTTTTTTTTTTTGGCCAGGGCTGGGTTTGAAGCCACCACCTCTGGTATATGCGGCCGGCACCCTACTCCTTTGAGCCACAGGCACTGCCCAGAAGTCCAACAATTATTTTCCAATCAGTTGAAAGGATGAAGTATGAAGAAGGAAATAATCCTTTTCTTTAAGGAAAGTTCCTGTAAATACCTAAACGATTTTCACTTACATCCCCTTGGCTTGACATCATTCACATCGGACTTCTTTTTTTTTTTTATTTTTTTATTGAATCATAGCTGTGTACAATAATTCAATCATGGGGTACAGTGTGCGGGCTTGACATACAATAGGAGATATTTTCATCCACCTGATTGACATACCATTCATGAGATTTTCTCATTTACTATGTGAAAATATTTTTGATCTGTGTTTAGAAGTTATGGAATCAGAAAAAACTTCGAATAGCCAAGACATTACTTACAAATAAAAACAAAGCAGGAGGGATCAGGCTACCAGACCTGAGACTGTACTATAAATGGATAGTGATCAAAACAGCATGGTACTGGCACAAAAACAGAGAGATAGGTTTATGGAACAGAATAGAGAACCAAGAGATGAACCCAGCTACTTACTGCTATTTGATATGGCATTTGGAATTACAGGTTAGTGTCTTTCAGTCTTCTGTGTTTGGGGGAAGTTTAATGGAAATTATACAATACTGGCGTGGCATATATTCTATCAGTGGTTGGTAGTGGTGGGGAGGAATATAGTTTGTTAGTAGTAATTAAAAATTCTAGATCTAGGCTGGGCACAGTGGTTCATGCCTATAATCCTAGCACTCTAGGAAGCCAAGGTAGGTGGATTGCTAGAGCTCAGGAGCCTGAGCAAGAGCAAGGCCCTGTCTCTAAAAATAGCCAGGCATGGAGGATGCCTGTAATCCCAGCTACTTGGGAGACTGAGACAGGAGAATCACTAGAGCCCAAGAGTTTGAGATTGCTGTGAGCTATGATGCCACCGCACTCTACCCAGGGCAAATAAGTGAGACTGTCTCCAAAAGAAAAATTCTAAATCTATTGTATATAGATTTTGGTTTTTTTCAGGTTTTTTTCCGTTTGATTTGAAAAGTTGCCTTTAACATTTTTTACCCTTGCTTTAACATTTTTGGACGATTTTGTGGCTTCCAAAAATATAAGATTCATAGAGGGTTGAACTTTCGTTATAATTATTTGTGATTTGGGGACTTACTTAAATTCTTTTCGTTGTTCTCTGATTCTTTCCCCGAGTATCCAATTCAAAGTAGTCTCTTACTTTCTATATATTTGTCTAGGTTTGCCCTAATCATTTGATATTTATCCCAAGATACAAAGCCATATATCTTTATTTTCTGTTCCACCCATTATAATCTAAGCTGGGGAGTAAGAAATCATGCCTTTATATTCTCAACATTTTTTTCTGCAGTGCCTTGGACAAAGGAGTCTAGGAAGTTAGTAATAATTTAATCCAGGGCTGGGCATGATGGCTCATGCCTATAATCCTAGCACTTGGGAGGCCAAGGCAGGTGGATTGCCTGAGGTCACAGGTTCAAGACCAGCCTGAGCAAGAGTGAGACCCTGTCTCCAAAAACAGCCAGGAATTGTGGCGGGCGCCTATAAGTTCCAGCTACTTGGAGGCTGAGGCAAGCGAATTGCTTAAGCCCAAGAGTTTGAGGTTGCTGTGAGCTACAATACCCTGGCACGCTACCGAGGGCAACATGGAACCCTGTTTCAAAAAAAAAGTAACAATAATAATAATTTAACCCAGCTTGCTTATTTTATAGGTGGAAAATTCAATAATTTGTTGCTTCATTTGATGCATTTTATTGTTCTTCAAAGTTTATAAAGCTCATTTACATGTATCATTTCATTGTATCCTCAGAAATCCTATGAGGTAGGGAGATAATTTTATTGTTCCCATTTTATATCCATTCTCGATTCCAGGCTTTTATAGTGAAACTAAGATCCAAAGAACCAACTTACTAATAATCAATAGTAGGGAATACAACCCAAGACTTTGACCTCCATGTTATACCTGTGCTATCATGCTTCTTCTAGGTTATCTATCTTGTTGGCAGCGGACAGGATTTCTTTTTAGTAATTCAGCCATCCAGTACGAGTTGACTGAATGCTCAGGCTGTAATACAGAATGTATTTTCAGGTGCCTCGGGAAAATAAGACTCCTATAGCATTTTGTTCTTACTACACATAAATATGCACCCACTTACACAAATGCACACCTATTTATATAGCAGTTATCACAATGAATGGTAATTTGTGTTTTTACATATCAGTCTTTGAAACCAGACAACTTTGTGCTTCTTAAACATCCTCTTATTATTCTGTGATCTCCGTTAAAACCCTACTAAATATAGATTTGACACATAAGTGCCTAGTTTGTGGAATTCATGAATAAATAAGTGAATGAATTAAGTGAATTCTGAAGTGAAAGACATACCCTCTGGGGGCTTACAGTCTTCTTAGGGAGATAAAATATGAAGTTTACAGCTCGGCGTCTGTGGCTCAACAATCTAAGGCGCCAGCCACGTGCACCTGAGAGGGCGGTTTTGAATCCCGCCCGGCCCCACCAACAAACAATGAGGGCTGCAACCAAAAAAAAAAAAAAAAAAAGAATAGCTGGGCGTTGTGGTGGGTGCCTGTCATCCCAGCTACTTGGGAGGCGGAGACAGGAGACTCGCTTGAACCCAGGAATTGCTGTGAGCTGTGATGCTACAGCACTCTATCCAGGGTGACAGCTTGAGGCTCTGTCTCCCAAAAAAAAAAAAACATGAAGTTTACAATAAATACAAAGATAAAACAAAAAAAACTTATTGTTCTTTTTTTAAGAGAAACTTTGTTTATAAAGTTTTTTTCTTTACTAATATAAAACAGATTCCCAGCCTGTAGTTCATGTAATTGCTTCCCGACGACAGGATTGGTCAGAACATGAGATTGCAATGGAGACTAGCCCCACCATAATTTATCAGGATGTATCCAGTGAATCACAGTCAGCTACTTCAACAATCAAAGCTCTATTAGAACTTCAACAGACAACAGGTATGAATTCACATGCTCAGTTGAATGAAGCATGTTTTCTCTAGATATGGGTTGTGCTATGCTACTTCTGGTTTCTTGTTTTTGTTTTTTTGGCGGGGAGGGGCTTTCTATTATTTAAGCACATTTTCCCCCTCTGGACTTGTCTATAATCATTGGTACAGTCTGTTTACTTTTTAGTTCATTAAGATATGCACAGGACTGCTGAGGTACAGATGGACTATCTTAGAAAGAAGAGAAAAAAAATGACAGTACCTTGTCCTCTTTTTGTCTCCTGCTTAAAAAGTCCTATTGTTTCTAGCTACCAGAAAGAAGTAGATCTGGACAGGCGTGGTGGCTCACACCTATAATCCCAGCACTTCAGGAGTCTGAGGCAGGAGTTCAAGACCAGCCTGGGCAAATAGTAAGACCTCTAAAAAATAAGAAATCTCAAAAGAAATAAAAGAGAAGAAGAAATCTATAAAAATAAGAGATCTCTAAAAAAATTCGAGAAATGAGCTAATTGTGGTTGTGTGTACCTGTTGTCTTAGCTACTAAGTAGTCTGACTCAAGAGAATCACTTGAACCCACAAGTTCAAGGCTGAAGTGTGCTATGATTGTACCACTATATTCCAGACTGGGCGATAGAGTGAGATCCTATCTCAGAACAAACAAAAAAGGATATCACCTCAAAGCACAAGGATAGGTGCAGTGTAGTTGCCATTTGTGTTCAGGAATAGCAGAAGACAGATTGAAGGCTCCTTCCATCTTCCTTGATACTGGTGGAATAGTTTTGTGGTTATTATTGGCCCTTGCTAACATTTTGGTTTGTTGTAATTTTATCTTCAGATTTACTTCTTTGTATAGCATAGGTTAGACACATGAGCTTCCATACAAAGCTGTCCTTATATAAGAAGGTCCTATCAGTATTTCTGGTTACCAGTATTTCTGGTTTTCAAATATCTTTGAAAAATTCTAGAACAAACCTGTGGAAGTTATACTGACTTTTCTATAATAAGTCAAAGATTGTTAGAGTATTTAAGTTACTTTAGCAGTGACCTCGTCCAACCCTTTCATTTTATGAATAAGTAAACTGAGATCTAGAGAGGTTATCCATTTGGTTAGTGGCAGAGCAAGACCACACATTTTGGCTCCTGGTTTAATGTTCTTTCTACTTGTGGGGTGACTTTTGTATTCATTTAATTTTGATTTGCTTTCTTTATTTACATGATTCTTTTGCTTTTGTCACATTATGTACTTGGTGGGAATGATCATTCAGTGGAGTTAGTCACTGGTTATTGTCAATTATCACGTCCACTGTGTACTACCCAAAGATTACTAGTATTTAATATCAGTCTTCAATTAATCCTATTGGTGTCATTTTTGGCCTTAGGTATTTCCTTAGTTCCTTGTCTTTGTATTGCTAAGCCATTTCCATTAATTCCTTACAGAGACGAGAATTTTGAATGAATAGATTTTGTAGAAAAATTTGTAAGTGAATTCAGTGAATGTATTCATGGAAACAATTCTCGATTCCAGGCTTTTATATCAGGCATTTTTACAGAAATAGAAAAGCCATTTTTTTCCTAACAATGAAAATTTGTACTTTTAAGAATCATTAAAGACATTGTAGCACTTCTTTGGAGATATTGGTAGTAGCTTCAATTAAACTGGTTATTGTGGTGTTCTCCTGGGGAGATGTACCTTAGAGCTCATGCAGTGTACTGCTTATTCACCCTTCATTTTTAGGTCGAAGAACTCAAGACTCTCTGGGACTACTTGAAGAAGAGTAAAGGAAATACCCTAAGGGGGAGTGTGTGCAACACCCACTAGGTTGTCCTAAAGATAATAGGGGAAGGATTTTTGTATGATTACATAAGTCCTTGGCAGGCTGATGAGTATGGTTATGCAAATTAGACACTACACAGCCATGCATAGCAGTCTGCTTGTTCTTTTTTGTTTGTTTTTGTTTTTTGAGACAGAGTCTCACTGTTGTCCTCGATAGAGTACTGTGGCATCACAGCTCACAGCAACCTCAAACTCTTGGGCTTAAGCGATTCTCTTGCCTCAGTCTCCCAAGTAGCTGGGACTACAGGTGCCCACCACAACGCCTGGCTATTTTTTGGTTGCTGCTGTCATTGTTGTTTAACAGGCCTGGGCCGGATTTGAACCTGCCAGCCTCTGTGTTTGTGGCCGGCGCCCTTCTCACTGAGCTACAGGCACCGAGCCTGCCTTGTTCTTTTTGTTCACTGTCTACTTAGTTGCTATCAGTGTGGTGCCTCAGAGGTTTGGTTCATTATTCCTGTGGACAACTCTGGTTTTGGTTCTTATTTGTAATAAAAGTTAACTTTTCTCCTGACTTTTTTATGCAGTAAAGGAAAAGTTGGAATCTAAACCAAGACAACCCACTATTGACTTGAGTCAAATGGCAGTGCCTATTCAGATGACCCAGGAAAAGAGACATTCTCCTGAGAGTCCATCAATTGCTGTGGTAGAGTCAGAACTAGTTGCTGAATACATCACTACTGGTAGGTGTCCTATTAAAATGTAGTAGTAAGGTAGGAGAGCTACCTTTCTGGATTTCATGGGATGGTTGTTTGGGAAAAAAATATATTCTTTATATTGTTAGCTCTTTTCCTATTTGTTTTCAGGCAAATTTACATCATCTTTGGGATTTACCCTATCTCTAATGACTAGGAAAAAAATAAGATATTACAAAGTTTGCAAGCAATATAAAACTGCAAAGCTGACCATAAGTAATATCTGTGAATATAGTGCAGCAGTTGTAAAGAGAGGATAAAATGTCTTTTATCTAAGAACAAGTATTTTTATGCATCTGGATTTTTAATTTGGGGAAGATGGGTCAAGGGGACAAGAAGATATGAAATCCAACTATTTTATTTTAATATAAAAAATGTGGAAAAACCTCAGGAGTTCTGGTGGAAAGCAGATTAGGTATTTGTTTAAAATGTGGTCTGGCAGCAAAGTACTAGTGAGATTTTTGGATGGCATATATGAAGAAGTAGAGCAGGAAGGATAATAGACTCATATTCTGGTGATACCACACCTGGAATACTGCTTTCGTGATTTGAAATAGTTCAGGGAGTAGTAATGTGAATTAGGAAAGCTGACTTATGAGGCAATGTGTAGAGAACTTCTATCTTAAATTTTCTTAAACAGTGATTAAAAGAGAATGTAAACTTACAAATTTTTGAAGGTTGTAAATGCCACAAAGGAAAAAGAATTTTTTGGCATAATTTTATGAGATATTATTAAGACTCATGGGTTAAAATAACCAAAAGGATGACTCAGTGCCCATGGCGCAGTGATTACAGTGCCAGCCACATAAACTGAGACTGGCGGGTTTGAACTCAGCCTGGGCCAGCTAAACAATGACAACTGCAACAAAAAATAGTTGGGCGTTGTGGCAGGAGAATGAGTTGAGCCCAGGAGTTTGAGGTTGCTGTGAGCTGTGACGTCATGGCACTCTACCCAGGGCGACATAGTGAGACTCTTGTCTCAAAAAAAAAATTACCAAAAGGGAATTCTAGTTAGGATACAGAAAAGCATCTGGAGTCTTTCTTCCTTTTTTTTTTTTTTGAGACAGAGTCTCAAGCTATTGCTCTGGGTAGAGTGCCATGGCGTCACAGCTCATAGCAACCTCAGACTCTTGGGCTTAAGTGATTCTCCTGCCTCAGCCTCCCAGTAGCTGGGAATGCCTGGCTATTTTTTGGATGTAGTTGTCATTGTTGTTTGGCAGGCCTGGGCTGGATTCGAACCTGCCAGCTCTGGTGTATGTGGCTGGTGCCCTACCCACTTGAGCTACAGGCGCCAAGCCTAGAGTCTTTCTTTAGAGATTCTTAGCAGAAAGTTAATTAAAACAGAGGCCATTATTCTGGGTAACTCAGTATTAAACCTCTGGGGGTAGACTAGATTATTAAATGGTAAATAGATGAAAAGACCTGTGATTTCTTCCCTTTACTTATCCTTTTCAGAACGCACTGATGAGGGGACAGAGGTTGCTTTTCCCCTTCTAGGTAAGTGGTGTGCATCCATTTGAAGTATCATGGAAGGTAAAAGATGATTGTTTGGGGGGGGCACCACTTAAATGGATGCGCTCTACTCTGATCTGGTAGAGGAAAGGTAAGCTCCACTTAATGAAAGGAAGAGAGACTTTCCTTTTGCAGAATAGTGGAATGTTTTCTCAGAAATGAGCAGTTTATCATTAGAAAAAATAAGAGTTGTTTAAAGAAATAAACTGTTTTATAGTGTTTATATGGCCCAGTTAAGGTCACTTCAGCTGTTTTATGAATGTTCATTGTGTGACCTCCTTTCACAATCTCTACCCACCATACCTGCAGCCATATTGAGCATTTTCTTTGACTTCAAAACCAGATGCTTGGCTGTGCCCCTTGTATCCTTCTGTGGTGGGAATTACCTTTCTTTTCTTTTCCTAAACTGTGGGAAATTACTGTGAAGAAATTTATGGTTCTCAAAGGAGGTTTATTTTTAAATTGGTTTAGTTGATCTATTTAAATCCATTTCATTTCTTAACAAAAAACTTAATATGATAATTACAGCAATTAGTATGGGCAACAGAAATGGATTATATAATCCATGAAATTTATTATTTATTTTCATCTGAAATAAATTTCATGTGAACTTTATTATTTATTTTCAAATGTAATTCATTTCTGATGATTCTTTCATTAAACAACAGTATTAATTTCCTTGCTTAATTTTAGTATTTGTATAATTTGTTTTTTTCTCCTATTGAGTCATATTGTAAATTATTTCAGTAGTTGTTTTAATATAAACCTTAGCTCCTTTCAGTTCAGTTAAACACATATGGAAGATTTTATTAACTCAATATAATTTAAAATGTACTTATAAACATTGTGAAAGAGAGTTAGGTACTATAATATATTTATAGAAGAATACTGGTGATGCTGGTGATATTTCACTGGGTAGTTTTAAAGTTCATCCTTATAGTACACAGATGGCATTTTTTACATTGATTTCTATAATGATCATCTTACTCTTGGATACCTCACTGGGAATTTTCTAAGCATGATTTAAAATTATAGATCTAAGTGTATGAACACTAGAATTATGGATTATTAAGAGAGTTTTAATAACTGCAAAGTTCTTATCTAATTTCCAGGTTTGTTGTATTTTATCTGTTCCTGCTTCAAAGGATCAGTTTCCCAGTAACCATAAGTGTTTGGGTTTTTTTTTAAGACTGCCCGGCTATTTTTCTGTTGCAGTTGTCATTGTTGCCTTAGCTGACCCGGGCCGGATTCGAACCCGCCAGCATTGGTATATGTGGCTGGCGCCCTACCCACTGAACTATGGGCGCCACCACTATAAGTGTTTTTAAAGCTCTGTAGATTTGGTAGTCGTGAATGCTGTACTCTTTATACTCTTTAAAAAGTTGAAATTGAAGCTGGTAAAAGATGATAAATTGGCATTTATGTAGATACATATAGTTTTAGTTACTTCATGGGACCTTTGTAGCAAAAGAATAAAAAGTAGGTTATTTACTACCCCATATTCTTTTTTTTTTTTGAGACAGAGTCTCACTATGTTGCCCTTGGTAGAGTGCCATGACGTCACAGCTCACAGCAACCTCAAACTCTTGAGCTTAAGCGATTCTCTTGCCTTAGCCTCCCGAGTAGCTGGGACTACATGCCCCCACAACAACACCTGGCTATTTTTTGATTGCAGTTGTCATTGTTGTTTAGCAGGCCCAGGCCGGGCTCGAACCCGCCAGCTTTGGTGTATGTGGCTGGCGCCCTGCTCACTGAGCTATGGGGTACTGAGCCACTACACCATATTCTTAACCCATTGTGTCAGATGAGCTAAATTTCAGATGACTAGTACAGATTTTTCTGTTCTTTTTGTAACCTTACATTTGTTTAGTACTTTATAATTTAAGGATCATTTTTCAGTCTGTTACTTCATTTGGTCTTCTCCTAGGTAGAAGCAGCATTATTTCATTAAAAAAATCAATCAAAACAAAACCTCTCAAGTTTTAGAGTCTAATAGTGGATAAGTAACCTCTTCGGATTCACTTAGCTGGTTAGTGGCAGAGCAGGACAGAATCCAAGTGTGACTCTTTGGTCTGATTTATTTCATGCAGTATCACCCTGACTTCTATATTTTTAGGAACTGTAAGGTTATGAGACAGTCATTTCATACAAAGGAGAGAATACCCCCTTTGTTTGTATTGCATTTCCAACAGAGTAGGAGATTAATGAACTTGAATTGCCTTACTCTCCTTCAAATATTAGTCTGGGATTATAGAAACTGATTATTGCTTTGTTACCTGAATGTGATAAAAACCAATGGAGACAATGAATATGCCTGACAGGAGGATGTAACTTTAAGAAGTTTGTTCCTCCTTTGTGAAAAGTGTTTTTACAATGCTGCCTCAAACATTTCTCATCTCATCCTTATAAAAACTCTGTTATTCCCATTTTACAGATGAGGAAACAGAGTTTCAGAGAAGATAAGAGACTTATCTTAGAGTCACACAGCTCATAGATGGGCAGATTCTGATCTCCTGCCTCCTAGTTCACAATGCTACACTTTCTGTGATGCAAGCTCACAGACATTTGTTTAAAATGACTACTGGTTACAGATGCTGTGGTGATTTCTGGAGAAATATCATCACCTCCTCTATTTTCAGTCAGCCATCGCTCCCAGCCCCAACAGCCCTCCCAGCCCCAGCGGACCCTGCTCCAGCATGTGGCTCAATCACAGACTGCAACACAGACGTCAGTGGTGGTGAAGTCCATCCCAGCATCTTCCCCTGGAGCAATCACCCACATTATGCAGCAGGTTGTATCTCTTCTTTGTCTTTCTGTCTTCTGTAATTGTCTCCTTCCTGAAATAAGGTTCAGTTTCACCTTCTATTTTAAGAGGATAAATAACCAAATGATAGAGTGTTTGTATAATTTATCTATGAGAAATGAGTAGAGGAAATGAATTAAGGGCGTTTCTTTGTTTGTTTGGTTTTTTTTTTTTTTTTTTTTTTTTGAGACAGTCTCATTTTGTTACCCTTGGTAGGGTGCCATGGCCTTATAGCTCGCAGAAACCTTGAACTCTTGGGCTCAAATTTAGCCTCCCAAGTAGCTGGGACTACAGGCACCCACCACAACACCAGCTATTTTTAGAGACAAGGTCTCAATCTTGCTCAGGCTGGTCTTCAGCTCCTGAGCTCAGGCAATCCAACTGCCTCAGCCTCCCAAAGTGCTAGGATTACAGGCGTGAATCACTGTGCCCAGCTTGAATTAAGGATTTTAATACCAGAAAATAGTATTTTTGAATCTTCCGTGAATGCTTACCATTTCAAAAAGGGAAGGGCTATCTAGATGAATCTAATGACATCAGAATTGGTCACTATTTCTGTGTGTTTTATTGTATATAAGATTTTCAAATGAAATAGCATTTGGCTTGTTTAGCTGTTTGCTGCTGGGTTTGTTTTATTTTGGTTTTTGCTTTTCCTCATGGGAACATAAATAAATAGGTAGATAAATATTTGATTAATTATATGTGGTCAGTTCAGAGGAAGAGATATGATAGGAAGTTGAGAATATAAATATTATATAAAATAGTAACATCTGGTATTAAAGGTAATAGAGAAAAGAAAAAAACTTTGATAGGTTTATTTTGTGTCAGATACTGTGTTTTGAACTTTATTAACTTGTTTGATTCTCAGTATGATCTTGCAAGTTGGGTATATTATTCCTCTTTTACAAGTGAGGAAACTCACACTCATAAAAGTTCAGTAACTTGTCCCAGGTGGCACAGCCAAAAGTTAAACCCAAGAGAACTGCCTCTGTTATACAGTTATATCATAGATATGATATTTCACATAGTAGC
Source organism: Perodicticus potto (assembly GCA_963574655.1). NCBI lineage: Eukaryota > Metazoa > Chordata > Mammalia > Primates > Lorisidae > Perodicticus > Perodicticus potto. The sequence continues at coordinate 35,785 of CAUYRH010108970.1, read as the reverse complement.
TTTAGTAATCACATAAATCACCATCACTCAGAAAGGAGCAATACCTAATTGTAAGTGAACTACCTAAAAGGCAATGAAGAAATACTGAAATGAAAACCTGTATGTGGTATTGGCACCTGTACTCAGTGGTTAGGGTGCCGGCCATATACATTGAGGCAGGCGGGTTCGAACCTAGCCTGGGCCTACTAAAACAATAATGACAACTGCAACAAAAAAATAGCTGGGTGTTGGAAAGGGGACCTGTAGTCCCAGCTACTTGGAGGCTGAGGCAAGAGAATCGCTTAAGCCCAAGAGTTTGAGGTTGCTATGAGCTGTGACGCCATCGCACTCTACCAAGGTCAACATAGTGAGGCTCTCTCAAAACAAAACAAAAAAAAAAAGCAAAAAACGATTAGTGTAAGGTCATTATAATATAGAAAAGAGTTAAAATGGAATCCCAAAGTTTTAAAGTTTAGAGTGAAAGCATACTATATGACAGGGCCCTGGGAAGAATGGGTCTATGCAAATCTTGTTGTGGCCCTCAGGGAAGCCACCTGGTGAGAGGTATTATTGGGTAGCCAGAGGTCAGACTGGCCAGCCCTAACCGTGTCACTCAAGATGATTTCTTCTCCCAATCCATCTGACACCAGCCAGTCTTCTTTTCCACTGACAGGAGAATTTTTGTCCCCTCCCCAGTCTCTTTCTCCCCGGGAGCCAGGTCTCTGGGAAGCTGTTGTCTGGTGGGCCTGGAATCTGAACAAAGGGGTGAGAAGGGCTAGTGGACAAGTGATTCACACAGACCTTGGTGGAGCATCTCCACCCCCTGCAGGGAGGTCCTCTGTGGGGACTGGGATGGGCACATCTCTCAGCAGCCTGACATTGCAGACAGCACTGGATATGCACATGGCCACACTGGGCTTCTGTGAACCTGAGCTTTTCTCTGGATGCCTCACTCTTTGGTTGCTGCATTCTTTCCTTAGACAAGTTGATGTCTCATGAACAGAGCTGTGTCCTGAGCCAGGAAACTTTTCTCTTCTTTTTCTGTGTTGGACTGTGCCTACCTTATTTCTCCATTTTGTAAGTTATGGGCTCTCTAGGACTTTTCTTATCGTGGTGAGTATACCAGTTTTTGAAGCACTTACTATCTCAGAGTTGAAATTATGAGAGTTTTGATATAAAGCTCCCTTGAGGTTTTTTGGTCTTTTAAGGCTCTTTTGAAAATTTTTGGATGAATCTCATAAATACCTCTCTTTCCAATTTGAGGAAAATGTAGCAATGTAGGTGTTTTTCTTATTTCATTCTGACTTTGTGCCTTTTTTTACCTAGGCATTAAGCAGTCACACTGCTTTTACCAAACACAGCGAGGAACTTGGAACTGAAGAAGGCGAAGTTGAAGAGATGGAGACTTTAGACCCTCAGACAGGTCTATTTTACCGATCTGCCCTGACTCAGTCACAGTCAGCTAAACCGCAGAAACTTAGCCAGCCCCCAATGGAACAGACTCAGCTGCAAGTGAAAACCCTGCAGTGCTTCCAGACTAAGCAGAAGCAGACCATCCACCTACAGGCAGACCAGCTCCAACACAAACTCCCACAGATGCCCCAGCTTTCCATCAGGCATCAGAAACTCACCCCTCTCCAGCAAGAACAAGCACAACCCAAGCCAGATGTACAGCACACACAGCATCCCATGGTGGCCAAAGACAGGCAGCTTCCGACCTTAATGGCGCAGCCCCCTCAAACTGTGGTCCAGGTGCTTGCGGTGAAAACCACGCAGCAGCTTCCTAAACTGCAGCAGGCTCCGAACCAGCCCAAAATCTACGTGCAGCCCCAAACCCCCCAGGGCCAAATGTCGCTTGCAGTCTCAGCAGAGAAACAGCCGGCAAGCCAGGTAACGGAATACTGATAGCATGCAAAGTTAAACTTCTCTATTCACGGAAAACAATGAGAACATCACAACCCTGTCATGGTAGCAGTGCTTTCTCCTGGCAAGAGGAAACCCAAAAGCCTCATTATGCTGGTATTACTTTGCCCCAGCAGAAGGTTGTCGTTAGGGAAGAAATGCACTCATTAATGTGTAGGAAGAAAAAAAAAGCATAGTGCTCAGAACTTGATTTTCCAGGCAGTTTTTAATGAAATCACTTCAGCATTGACCAACAGTGCATAGAAGCAATATTTCTAAATTAATTTTATTTTTTAGTTATAAAATATTTATTTTCATGCCTATAAACTATTTCTGTAGCAGTAATGCTAAGTAAACTTCAGTCTTTTAAGGAACATCATTGAACATCTTCCTTTGTAGTTTACATCTCACTGTCTAGTTAATAAATTTATCTTTTAGATTGTAGAGGAATTATCTGTGATTAATAGAAAAAATTATATTAGTGAAAGTCAGTGGTTCTGGAGTGATATACATGTGTGTATGTGTATATTATAAATACATATATGTATATATACAATATGTTTGTGTAGCTGTATTTTGAAGCAAAAGATTGGAAAATTTTACTTTATTTTAAAAAGCTGAAGATTCTATGAAATAATTTGAGCCGGGTCAGAGGAGTACTGTTTAGGGATATAAATCCCAAAGGAAAGCTAGGCTGCTGTGACTTTTTTTTTTCCTTTACTGCTATAATATACCTTGGCTGGCTGAAAAAAGTTTTATAAACCCCTCTTCTTTCTCTAGGCACCATAAAAGTAACCAGATCCTTCCTATTGAGCTCTCTTTTTAAAGCACCAAGCTTCAAAAATGTCTTCCTAGTATACCACACAAATGTTTCTTTTGCCATATTGTTTGGGGTGTTTGATTAGGTTTTCTAAAGAGATGTAGCTGTAACACACACAACCCCAATTTATTTTCAGGTGGAGCAGCCAATTATAACCCAAGGATCCTCTGTTACAAAGATAACTTTTGAGGGGCGCCAGCCTCCCACAGTTACAAAGATAACTGGTGGCAGTTCTGTGCCTAAGCTGACATCACCAGTTACAAGCATATCTCCCATTCAGGCCTCTGAGAAGACAGCAGTGTCAGACATTTTGAAAATGTCTTTGATGGAAGCACAGATTGATACAAATGTAGAGCATATGGTAGTGGAACCCCCAAAGAAAGCTCTTGCCACTAGTATGCTCACTGGTGAAACAGGATCATTACCCTCCACCCACATGGTGGTGGCAGGGATGGTGAATTCCACTCCCCAGCAACAGAAATGTAGAGAGTCCTGTTCAAGTCCATCTGCTGTTGGCCCTCCCCTAACAACAAGGAAAATCGATGCATCAGGAGTGCCTACGACAGGACAATTCATGCGTATACAGAATGTAGGCCAAAAGAAAGCTGAAGAGAGCGCTGCAGAAATTATCATCCAGGTAAGAATCATAAGGAAAATGAGAAATCTTGGGCTTCTTGGGAGTGTGGGCTTGGGATGTTTTGGGAAGTCACTGGCAGAGTCAAGCTAAGAAGACATAGAGAATATCTTTGAGATAGTCTTTGAAGAATTTGGTTTAATATCTATGATAAATATACAAATTTATATTTGTTTTCTGGGAGAAAATTGATGGATATTATCACACAGCACGCCATAAAGGCAATAAAGGTCCCTGAGCTCGTGTGTCAGCTTGATTTGTAAGATATAAGCCACACTTGCCAGTGTGTTAACTCAGCGAGTTAACCCAGAATAACCCAGCAATTTCTTGGGTTCAAATTTTAGATTCTTCAATCTTTGCTCAAAAAGTCCTGGAATGTAACTGGATGGATTATACTTTTATTTCAAGTTAATTTCAAGGATCCTTTCCTTAGGAAAACAGTTCTTGTTCTTGATCCAAATTTATGGTTCTTAGGACAATCAAACCTCAATTAACTAGAATGCCTGGAGAAACACATTCTAAGAGGATGTTTCTAAATATTTTAATTTTATATCTAACTTGGTATTAATCATAAACTTTGCTTTTTATTTCAATCATTGTTATTTAAAAAATCTTGTTATGGTTACTACCTGCCTTGGTAAGTATAGGCTAGTTAACATAATGGAATATTCATTGACAGTAGATCTTCCTATGCCTCACATTCTCTTCATTCTAAAAGTCATCTCTCATCATGCATAATAGATCAAGACTGAAGAATTACTGAGTCCAGATTATATCTGAGAGGTTGTGTTTTATTTTTCTCTTTCTCCTTGCAAAGTATTAGATTGTTTTCTTGACATTTATTATTTTTGCTAAGCTGTTAAATAGCTTAGAAGATGTCAGAGTAGCACATTTTAGTTAATTGAGCATTTGGATTTATTGAAATGTGGAAGAATAGTGGACATATCTTAGATCCACTGTTGTATGACTTGGCAGTTTCTGTGGTAAACTTTCTCTTTGCCATGATGTCGAACTATGAGAGAATGCAAATTGACCAGTATTAAGCCAGTTAAGATAAAAATCACCTATGGGGAAAATGCTCAAAGGCAAGTAGAAATGGCCATTGAATTATTTAATAATTTTTTTTCCTTTTATAAAAACAAATGTTTAATGAATTAAATAATCCTTGACAAAAGGACTTGTGATTTTTTTAAATTTTCTCCTGAAGAGGTAGGGTATGGTAGAAAAGGAATGGTTCTCTGTCTTTGCCATTCTTTCTATGACTTTGGGCAAGGCTTCTTAACCTCACCCTGCCTTAGATTTCTCATCAGTAAAATGGGAATAAGTAAGGCCTACTTAATAAGATTTATGAAAGGATTACACAAAATTAATTACTTTGGGCAAGGACACTTAACCTCACTCTACCTTAGATTTCTCATTGATAAAGTGGCAATAAGTAATGCCTATTTTATGGGATTGCTGTAAGGATTTAGACAAAATTAAGCACCTAGCACAGTACCTGGTTCACAGTGGTTGTCCAACCAGTGGTAACTAATACTGCTATTAGTAAAATTTACTGTAGCTACTAGGGATTTAGATTTCTGTGCTCACTAATTTGAAAATAATTTTAGAGTGCTTATTTGGAAATTATTTTTCTACACTTTATTACCAGGGCTGAAAATGTAATTTGCTTCATGTATTAACAGTGATAGCTAATGCATAGGTTCCCTACAGAATTCTCAGCCAAATTTTAGCTTGTCTCATGTGCTAGATTGCTGTGTCAGAGGTAAGGGCAGCAGAATAATTAAGAACCAAGCTTTTGGAGCCTGAGATTACCTAGATTTGATTTCCACTTGTACTCATTGTGTAATGACACTGTGGCTTTGGGCAACTGAGTCAACAACCTATACACGTATGAAGTGGAAACAGTAACTCCTACCTCACAGGGTTGTTTTGAGGATTAAGTGAGAAAATGTATGTGAAACATCTGGTCAAGTGTTTGAGATAGAGCAATACTCAATAAAGATAGATGCTGTCATTATACTCAGCAGTAATAGATAGTTAGAATATTTTCAGAACTTATTAGCTATGTTTAGCTTTGATCTGAAGTATTGATTTTCTGAGTCTGTGAAGTGCTTTGATTCTTTGCAGAATGCTGTATAAAAATTCTATATTTGATGTTAAATTCTTAGAATGGAAAGCATTTTGTCATTTGACAATCTATATTTTCATTCATTGGTCTACTTATTCATTCCCTCATTCCAGATAATATTAATTAACCACTGTGTTTCAGGCACTGTGTTAAGTGGTAAGGATAAAGAAGTAAACAAGATGTATACATTTTCTATCTTGAAGGAGTCTACATGGACGTCATAGACTTTTAGAACTGCAAGGATCTTAGAATGTTATCGTCCAACTGTGTTTTATTTTACACAAGGTTAATCTAAGACTCAAAGAAGTGGAGCAACTTACTCAGAGCCCCACAGCAAGTCAGGGACAGAGCTGAACTAAAATCCAGTTCTCCTGATCCTGTCTAGTGGTTTTTCACAATGATTAGCAATATGGAAAAGAGAGGGAGAAACAAACAAAACTTCACCACCCTAGAATTAATGCCTAGGCATCTTGCATTATTTCTTGATGGTGTTAAATTTTTCTTTCCCCCGTAAAAGGCTATTTTGGCCAGGTATATTTGTACAGTACTAGTATTCAACTTTGCTCTGAGGTTTTTAATGTTAAAAATGTATTCCAAAAAGTGTATTTATTCATCTGTCAAATGTTTATTGAGCATCTACTGTGTGCCAGGCCCTGTTCAAAGCTCTGGGCATCTAGCAATGAATAAAATAGTCAAGGTCTGTGCTCTGCTCTCATAGAGCTTATATCCTAAGAGTAAGTAATAAACAAATCCATGATAAATACAATAAAAAAAATGTAACAGAATGTAATAGATGTAGAAGGTAGGACCAACCCAGGACTTGTGGTTTAGTGGTCATGGAAGGAAGGCTTCTGTGAGCATTTGAGCTAAATTGCAGATGACAGTATACAGCCAGCCATGCGAAGATTTAGAGGAAGAGTATTCAGGAAGAGGGGAAGGACTGGTGCAAAAGCCCTGCAGTAAAAGTGAGTTTACTATGGAGTTGTGGTAAGGAGTTTGATTATATACGGGAGACAATTGTAGACTTTTAAGCAGAGATGTGACATGAACTGATAAACCTTTTTTAAAATATGTCTAGAGTCTGGGCCCAATAACTCATGCAGGTATTCCTAGCACTTTGAAAGGCTGAGGTGGAAAGATCACTTTAAGTTAGTTGAGACCAGCCTGAGCAAAAGTGAGACCCCTGTGTCTACAAAAAATAGAAAATAGCTGGGTGTGATGGTGGGCACCTGTAGTTCCAGTTACTTGGGAGGCTGAGGCAGGAGGATCACTTAAGTCAAGGAGTTTGAGGTTACAGTGAGCTATAATGGCAGTACTGCACTCTAGCTAGCTGGGGTGACAGAATGAGACCCTATCTAAAAATACAAATAAATAATAAAAAATAAAATGATGACTAATAAAAATGAGGAAAAAGCATCTGACAAGGCAATATGCCTATGATATTTACTTAGAACCCTATAGCAAATGTTTATCAACTGGTATTTTTATGTTTTAAAGGCAAGGTTTGACCTATTTTGTACCCGAATGATTTCATTACTCATTTTCAATAAAGATTGTTACTGTGTGACCTCAACAAATAATTTCCCCTTTGTTTTTTTTTAATTTAACTCATTTTTTAAATTTGTCATTATTAATGAGGAAACCAGTAAGACGTTACAACCAGTTCACACGGCTGTCCAAAGGAAAAAAAACATTTTAAGATCAGAAATACTGAAATGAATGTGCAAACACAGGCAAAACTGGCTTCTTCCATGGTGTGGGAGAGAAGTCAGTTGAACCTCCACTAGTCAGAATGTATTTACTCGTCTTTAGACAAGAATTATTTTGCAATTCTACCAGTTATCTACAACTTAACAGAGTTAAAACAGCTCCATAAAAGGAGAAGAGCCCTATAAAATCAGAATCCAAAAACCTTGGAAGGGTATACTCTGGAAAACACATCTTTTTCCATTGAATAACTTCCCCTTTGTACCACCAAACAAGGTTATAATATATTGTGGTATTAGCAAATTAATAATTCATCTCGCAAATAAAGAACAGAATTTGACTGTATTTACTTTTAATTTGCCTAATGATTAAATGTAAGTATCCTTCGAAGTTTGTCTTTTGAATTAGGCAGTAGACTTTAGCTTCCTTTGCTAGAAGAGGCTCCATAAAGAAGTAGAAAGATCTCTTTGAGTTGTACAAGACTTGGATTTGAATCCTGGCATTAACCTTGACCAACTTGTGACTTTAATTAAGTCACCTGCCTTTTCACTTTCCTCATCCAAAAATGGGAATGATAATTTTCTTACGGGGATTTAGTAAAATGTTATTATGTATGTGAAAGCACCTAGCACAGTGCCTGGCATGTAGTAGTTGTCCAATAAATGGCAGTTTTCTTAGTGTTGTTGGGGAAATCCTTCTTTTGCCGTTTCTTACCATAAAGATTCTCCTGTGTTTTCTCTTTCAGGCCATTCCCCAGTATGCTATTCCTTGTCACTCCAGCTCCAATGTGGTAGTAGAGCCCAGTGGGCTTCTTGAACTAAACAACTTCACCAGTCAGCAGCTGGATGACGATGAGACAGCAATGGAGCAGGACATAGACAGTAGCACAGAGGATGGAACCGAGCCCAGCCCCTCTCAGAGTTCTGCTGAACGGTCCTAGTGTTTTGGACACAGTAGTGCACTTTAAAACCTGCTTGGTTACCAAGTGTCCAGGGAAACTCTTGTATTTTGATGTCTAAAAAGAGCACTTTGCCCATACTTAGGCTGTGGACCCGAAAACAGCTGTGTTTCAACAAGATATTGCTGCAGGAGCAGCGTTTTAAAACAAGATAAAACTCACAGGGGAATGTACTTTTTTTTTTAATAAAAAAGGAAAAAGGCAAAAAAAAAAAAAAAAAAAGATGCACATCTACAATGACTTAAGACCTGAGTTCTTTCTCTGTTGGACCATGGCTGATGGAAAAGTTTTATCTTACAGTAGAAAGAGACTTTTCCTGTGAATGTTTCTCAACTGGTTTCTACTGAGCAAAATACTATCTTGAAGGAGAATGTGAATAGTTTGTATTTTGAAATGATGTGTCAGGAAAAGTTTTTTTTAAATTTTTATGGTTTTGCAAATCCCTGGAAGTGTTGAATTGGTTAACATTTTGCATTTGCTCAGTTCATAATTAGTTTATAAATATCTTGAAACATACTGGCATTAAAGAATCCTTGTTGGATGGGGGAAATCGGATCCCTAACCAGGGGAAAGTGCTTCTTAGGTGGCTTGTACATTCTCATCAGTTGTATGCTAATTTATTGTGGTGTTGTTCCTTTGTGCTTTAGGCAGCACACTTGCCTTCTATTTATTTAAGTGTAAACATTTCAGAGCAGATCATCTTTCTTCTGACAAATTTCTTGTAAGCCAGAATTTCCAGCCCTTTCCACCTCTGTCACCCACTCTTCCCTCCCTTCCACTCCTCCATTAAGAAAACTTACTAGAAAATGTTTCATTGTGAAGCAGAGGAAAAGAAACATTTTCTGGCCCAAAGGAAATGTTCAGTTATGTTAAGGACAAATTATTCATTTATGTGATGCTTTCTTAACATTGAAATTGCACATTTATGTTGGACTAAGACTTTGAAAATAACTTTTATGACATACTTTTGTTTAAGCCCCTTTGACATGTATAAAAAGTTCATTTGCAGTCCTCAATGTAATATTTTTAAGTATTCTACCTTTTTAAGATGCAGTTTGTTTGAGCAGTATGTTTTGGTCTTGTGATTGCTGTCTGTCACAAGTTTTAGAGTTGAGGGATAAGGGAGTGGGAGGACAAGAGTCAGTTTTGACAAGTTGTGATAAATGAAGCTATATACCTTTTGTTTTTAAAAAATGTAAATAGGAAAGTTTTTAACGGTTTTATATAGATTTCACTATAAATAAGCATTTTAAGACTGACAAATGTTGAATTGTACATACATATATCAGCATAACTGCCCAATTTTTTGGTGCTGAAGTACTGTAAGTAGAATTCATCAACAGTTTCCTAATTTTTGCATCTGTATCTGGGTAAAAAAGCTGTGATATTATAGTTAATAATTCCCACTGGAGTGACACCGAAGATTTAAACACGAGCATTCATAAGAAGCACTGATCTCTGGTGGCTGTCAATATTTCTACTAGGTAATAATGACTTACCCATAGATGGAGCTGTTGGGATATTATTTTATTGTACAAATTCATGTTTAAAAAACTTTGTGACTCTGTTTCTAGTTAAGTAATTTTTTAACTTGTCTTGGGTGTTAGATTTCTTTGGAAATCTGATTAAAGTATCAACTGTCACCAAAAAGATACCCATGCCACGTGTTAACTGCACATTAGGCTTTGCATACAATTTTAGGGGTTCATAGGCCCCTAAAACCTATCCATGTGTTCAGGTTAATCCCTCTGTTATGGTCAGTCCATTATTTACAGATGTAAGTTTTTATAAAATAAAGTATCTTTTAAATATTCATGGTTTAGATAATAAGAGCAAGCTTGAATAAAGTTATGTTCTACATATTTTGGCAGCATAGCTTACCTGTGTCCTTTTGAGATTTAGCTTTAATATTTTCCACAACTGGAATGGCAGAACTGCCACAGTCCAAGTTTTGAAAATATATGTATGTATATTAACACATTATCAAATGAGAGATCACATTTTTTCTTTTAAATGTGCTAATTCCAAACATAACATAAATTTGTTTATTTATTCAACAAATATTAATTAAGCATCTTCTGTGTGACAGATACTATTCATTCCAAGCACCAGGGATACCATAGTGAACAAAAAAAAGAATCCTACCTTTCTGGAGTCTGTGAACAGGGCTTTCTACTGATGAAATGGATATGAGGGATGAAGAAATGAGAAAATAAGAATGATTCTTAGGTTTCTTCGGTGGGTAGGTTGTGATGCCATAAATGGCTTTCCAGACATTTCTTTACTAAAAGGCTCAGCATTATATCTATTAGGATTTTGTGTTTAAGTCCATAAATTAAAAGTAATTTTAGGCTCGTTGCCCGTAGCCCAGTGAGTAGGGCGCTGGCCACATACACCAAGGCTGGTGGGTTTCAGCCCAGCCCAGGCCTACTAAACAACAATGACAACTGCAACCAAAAAATAGCTGGATGTTGTGGCGGGCACCTGTAGTTCCAGCTACTTGGGAGGCTGAGGCAAGAGAATCGCTTAAGCCCAAGAGCTGGAAGTTGCTGTGAGCTGTGCTACCACAGTACTCTACCGAGGGTGATGTAGTGAGACTCTGTCTTAAATAAATAAATAAATAAATAAATAGGTAGATAAATAAATAAAAAGTAATTTTAAGTCATCTCTGCAAAGGATATTCAGAGATTACAGGGCAAATGCTACAGAATTATTAGAATCCTAACAATTGTTAGGCAGTGGTAAAAAACATTAATTTGGTTCAATGTAAACTTTAATGAGTGCCTAGTATTGCAGGTGCAGTGTATCGTGAACTTCGGCAACTTAAAAAGTGTTATTAATATACCACATGCCATATAATTCACCCATTTAAAATATACTAGTCAGTGGGTTTTAGTATATTTATAGAGTTGGGAAACCCATTACCACAATCAATTTTAGAACTTTTATTTTTTTTTGCAATTTTTGGCCAGGGCTGGATTTGAACCTGCCACCTCCGGCATATGGGGCTGGTGCCCTACTCCTTTGAGCCACAGGTACCGCCCAATTTTTGAACATTTTTATTGATCCCAAAAGAAACCCTGTAATCCTGAAACTACTACCAACACCATCCCAGCCCTAGGTAACCACTAATCTTTCTGTGTCTATGGATTTGCCTATATTAGATATTTTATATAAATGATCATAGAATATATGATCTTTTGTGACTACTTTCACTTAGCGTAATATTTTCAAAGTTTACCCATGTCATAGCATGTGTCAGGACTGTATTTGTCATGGCCATTCTATTGCGTGGATATATCACATTTTCTTTATCCATTCATCAATGGGTAGACATTTGTGTTGGTTCCCTTTTTTGGCTATTATGAATAGTGCTGCTATGGACGTATGTTTCCAGTTCTCATGGGTATATACCTAGGATTGAAATTGCTGAGTCCTACAGTAAATGTTAAACCTTTTGAGGAACTGCCAGACTGTTTTCCACAGCAAATGGCTGTATTACATTCCATTAAAATGTGAGGGTTGCCAACACTTGCTATTATTTGTCTTTTTGGTTATAGTTATCCTAGTGTGTGAAGTGTAAAGTAGTACCTCATCGTGGTTCTAATTTACATTTTCCTGATGGCTAATGATTAGCATCTTGGCCATTTGTGTATGGGAAAATGTCTAGACTCTTTGCCCATTTTTCAATTATTTTATTTTTTCTTATTTTAAATTGAGAACTTTTGAAATAGAGGAAATGATACTATTAGGAGAAAAGTAATCTGTTCTCTACTGATTAATTCATCACCCTTAGGAGATTAGATTAGATTCTAGTTCTTCCTCTCTAATGTAACAAATTGCCAAACATTACTAAAACTATAGTTCTATAGTTAAAAACCTGCTTTTAATTACATTTCTTTGTAACATTCTTAGAATAGCTTGGCTGGGGTAGGAGACACATTACATAGGAGATAGTAGTTAAGTGGTCTGGATTTGAGTCCCAGGCTCCTTTGTTTATTGATCATGCGAACTTGGGCAAGTCACATTCCCTCTCCTTAACTAACTAAGTTAGTTTCCTTATTATATAAAGGGAGTATTTCTAACCCCTTGGGATTATTGTGAAGACTGGACGAAATAGTGTATGCAAAAATACCAGGGACAGAGATGCTCAGTATTTTTGAGTCCAGGAGTTATAAATAGAAAACTGAGAGGTCAGAGAATTTAAAAGATGTACCAGAACTCACAGATTAAAATGCTAATGTATCACCCTGAGCCATGAGTTATTGTTTTCTCTAGAAGGTTGTGTTTATGCCATCAAGCAAGACTGACCATTGGAAGGACAGAGAAACTTAGCATTGGACTAAAACGTGTCTGCTAATCAGCCCTAGGTGCCTTCACAGAGGTGCCAAATTTAGGCTTTTTTTTTTTTAAGTTCAATTATGTGTCACAAATCCCATATAAGAGGAAGTGGAGTGAAAAAAGCACTATATTAAGTAAGACCTTTCCCAGAAAGGATATTGACAACAGCCTACTGCCTGTGCTTGCTGGTTTATAAGCTTTTAAGTAAGTTAAGACTTGATGACCTATATATTGAAAAAGAACTGAAACACAGCAGGATCAGATTTGTACTTGTGAGCAGGTTCACTCTGCCTTCTTCCTTCTCCCATACACATACATTACATAAAAACATACACTACCTTTTTTTTTTGAAACTAGACAAGCCTGGGTTTGAATCCCAACAAGCATTGTGAACTTTGACAAGCTCTAAAAGGCATAAAACAGAGGATAGACTGAGTTACAGTACTACATATCTGATTCCTTAAAAAAAAGACTGATAGGGGCGGCGCCTGTGGCTCAGTTGAGTAGGGCGCCGGCCCCATGTGCTGAGGTGGCGGGTTCAAACCCGGCCCCGGCCAAACTGCAACCAAAAATAGCCGGGTGTTGTGGCGGGTGCCTGTAGTCCCAGCTACTCGGGAGGCTGAGGTAAGAGAATTGCCTAAGCCCAGGAGTTAGAGGTTGCTGTGAGCTGTGTGACACCACAGCACTCTACCAAGGGTGATAAAAGGAGACTGTCTCTTAAAAAAAAAAAAAAGACTGCTAGATAAATAAGCAAAATAAGCATTCTTCCCTTCAAGTAGTTATGTCTGGTGTCCTGACTTTCTTTCTCTTCCTTGCAATGAGTTGTTAATGGGCACTTGCTATGTGGAGATATCAGGGATACAGTTGTCAGCCGGGAGAAGAAAGCCTCTCCTCTCCTGGAGCTTCCAGCCTAGCAAAGGAGACATATTAATCAAAGAATTACAGCTAAATGTATAAAATGGTAATAGCTAGATGGAGAAATACATAGTGCCATGATAACATGTTAATGGGGAGATTAGGGGGAGTTTCCCTAAGGAAGGAATGCTTGAGCATGACCAGACAGAAAGGAAGGAATTAAGATTGAAGTAAGCAAAGAGGAGAGGGATAAGCTGTCGAGCAAATGGGACAGCAGATGCAAAAGCTCTGTAGTGAGAGAGGCACAGTGGGAGGGGAACTTCTAGTAGGACAACATAGTTGCAGCGTGTATATAGCATGGCAGAAACAGTGGACTGAGGCAAGAGGATCGTCTGAGCCCAAGAGATTGATTAAGGTTGCTGTGAGCTATGATGATGCCAGGCACTCTATCCAAAGCAACAGAATGAGACACTGTCTCAAAGAAAAAAAAAAGAATAACCTTACAGGTTGTGATAAAGGTGTGTGCCTTTATTCTAAGGACAAGAGGAAGTCAATGAAAAGTTTTAAGCCACTGAAACTGACGAAAATGATTTAATACATTTATAAAATGTTTAGAGTCTTACTGCTTAATTACAGAAAAGTATACCTGACATTTCTGTTTTGGTGCCAATCATATGTCTTTTTCTCAGACATCTTCAATGGTTCCCTACAGTGGTATGAATTTGGCATTTAAGATTCTTGGATCAAGCCTCAACCTACATTTCTGGATTCATAATCCAATTTCACTACCCCAAGCTACTTCCCACTTTCCCCACCACACCACATGCTTTGTGCTTTGCATTTGGAAGTCTCACTCATGGCTCCATGTCCAGCTTGAATTTCACCTCCATCATCAAAACTGCCCAGATCTTTTCAATGAAAACTCATCCTTCCCCACTGTTGGGTTCCTCTAGCATTTGGGGAGAAACACATGCTTTCTTAGCACTTACCGTTTGTTACCTACTGAGAATTATTTGCAGTGCATAAGGATCTTCTTTTGAGATAGGAACTCACATTTTATTTTTGGAGGTTACCAAGTTCCTTAATATATTAATACCTGGCTTGGCGCCTGTGGCTCAACGGGCTAAGGCGCCAGCCACGTATGCCTGAGCTGGCGGGTTCGAATCCAGCCCGGGCCGCCAAACAACAACGACAGCTGCAACCAAAAAATGGCCGGGCGTTGTGGCAGGCGCCTGTGGTCCCAGCTACATGGGAGACAGAGGCAGGAGACTCGCTTGAGCCCAGGAATTGGAAGGTTGCTGTGAGCTGTGATGCCACAGCACTCTATTTAGGGTGACAGCTTGAGGCTCTGTCTCAAAAAAAAAAAAATAATAATAATACCTGATAGGAATTCCAGGTGTGCACTGTAACATACTATGCAGGTTCCTTTGTACTTCCCCACAACGGGCCTCCCAGAGAGTTCTTGAAATGCAGTATTTTAGGGAGTCATTCCAAAAAATTCTTTCATCCTAAAGTGATAAGTACCAAGCTTTCTCAGTTCTTTCTCTTATGCTATTGAATTAAATCTCAGGCTTAATATTCAAGTTTGTTAGAAAGAGTTTGGTTAGATCTTAAATACTAAGATTCACTCACAGTCAACTCAATACTACTTCTATTTAGTCCACAGGATTAACTGCTATGGCCTTTTATGATGGTGTTCACTAGGGTTTGTACTCAACCCACATCACTTCTCACTTTTTGCCGTCTTTCTGAAGCTTTCATCTATGCTGTGGCTTCAACTTCTGCATAATATGCACATTCATTAATTAATAATTGAATTTATATTTATTGAGCACTTGTGTCATGGGCACTGTTCTAGCCACTAGGCAAGAATAGGCTATAGCAGTGAACAAAATAGTAAAACATATTTGACCTGTATAGCTTATGTTCTAGGCAATAAATACAAACAATGCATAGTATCTTAATGATACTAAGAAAAATAGAGAAGATGAAATTCTAAAGTACATGAGTATGAAAGATGAGATAGGATAGATAGAGAAGGCTTCACCAAGAAAACTCAAAAAAGTGAGAGAACTAGCCAGGCTGATTGCTCTGGGAAGTGTTTTAGGCGAGAGAATAGCAAGTACGAAGGCCCTCAGGGATATGCCTGGCATGTTCAAACAACAGTATTAAGAAGAATGAGACAGGATTAGAGTGAATGGGGAGGAAGGAAGTAGAATGTGTGGGAAAGGAGAAATACTGGAAGTTATTCCTAGTTTTCTGCCTGTCTTCATCATAAAAGATACTGAATTTTGTCAAATGCCATTTTTTGCATAAATTGAGATGATAATGTGAATTTTTTCCTTTGTTGTATTAATGTTTATTATATTGATTTTCTGATGTTGAACCACCCTTGCATTCCTGGGATAAACTCCACATGCTTATAGTAATATAATCTTTTTAGGCTCGGCGCCTGTGGCTCAATGGGCTAAGGCGCCAGCCACATACACCTGAGCTGGTGGGTTCCAATCCAGCCCGGGCCGCCAAACAACAATGGTGGCTGCAACCAAAAAGTGGCTGGGCGTTGTGGCGGGCGCCTGTAGTCCCAGCTACTTGGGAGGCAGAGGCAGGAGACTCGCTTGAGCCCAGGAATTGGAGGTTGCTGTGAGCTGCACAGCACTCTATCCAGGGTGACAGCTTGAGGCTCTGTCTCAAAAATAAATAAATAAATAAATAAATAATCTTTTTAATATGCCTTTGGATTCAATTTGCTAGTATTGACAGTGTTTTGCATCTGTATTCACAGGGATATTAGTGTGTAACTTTCTTGTGATGTCTTTATGTGGTTTTATTATCAGGATAATAGAGTAGAACCTCCATAGTTGACCACCTTAAGTTGACCTGATTTTCATAAGTCAGACGTGTATCACATATATGTATCAGTGCAGAAGGCCTAGTTTCTTATGTTGACCAGTTTGTTACAGTCCCTTAGGTGGTCAACTTATAGAGGTTCTACTGTACTTGAGTTATAGAATCATTAAGAATGTATTCCCTCTTAAGAAAGACTTGTGTTAATTCTTTATTTGGCTGTGAAGATGAGTGAAGCCATCTGGTCTAGAACTTTGTTGGAAGGTTTTTTGATCACCAATTGAATCTCTTTACTTCTTATAGGTCTGTTTCTTCTTGAGTCAGGTAATCTGTGTATTTCTAAGAATTTGTGCTTGTCATCTAGGTAATCTAATCTGTTGGTGTACAATTGTTCATAGTATGTGTATTCCTATAATCCTTTTTATTTCTTTAAGGTTGATAGTAATATCCTTAGTTTCTAATTTTAGTTATTAGTGTCTCATCTCTTTTTTTCTTTGTCAGTATAATTAAATGGTTATCAATTTTGTTGATCTTTTCAAGGAATCAACTTTTGGTTTTGTTGATTCTCTTTATTTTCTATTCTTTATTTCATTTATCTTCACTCTATTCTTAATTATATCCTTCCATTTGCTAATTTTGGATTTAGGTTTGCCTCTTTTTCAGGTTCCTTGGGATGCAAGGTTTTGTCATTGATTATAAATCTTTTTTTTTTTTTTTTTTAGACAAGAGTCTCAAGCTGTCACCCTCGGTAGAGTGCCATGGCATCATAGCTCACAGCAACCTCAAACTCTTGGGCTTAAACAATTCTCGTGCCTCAGGCTCCCAAGTAGCTGGGACTACAGGTGCCCACCAAAATGCCTGGCTATTTTTTGGTTGTAGTTGTCATGGTTGTTTGGTAGGTCCGGGCTGGATTCGAAACTGCCACCTCTGGTATATGTGGCTGGTGCCTTAGCTGCTTGAGCTACAGGTGCCAAGCCTATAAATCTTTTTTAATGTACATGTTTATAGCTATAAATTTCCCTCTGAGCACTGCTTTTATTGTATCTCATAAATTTTAGTATGTTGTATTTTTTTCATTCACCTCAAGGCATTTTCGAGTTTCCCTTGTGATGTCTTCTTCAACCTCTTAGTTGTTTAAGAAGCTATTGTTTAATTTCCACATGTTTGCAAATTTTCCAATTTTCCTTCTGTTATTGCTTTCCTTTTGTCTTTTCTGGTTTGTTTGTTTGTTGTTTGTTTCCTTTGGTTGGGGTCTTTCTCTGTCACCTGAGCCAAAGTATAGTGATGCAATCATAGTTCACTCACTGTACTCTCAAACTCCTAAGCTGAGATCAAGCAATTCTCTTGCCACAGCCTGCCAAGTAGCTAGGACTACTAGCATGCATCACCATACCTGGCTAACTTTTTGTATTTTTTTAAGAGATGAAGCCTCATCATGTTGTCCAGGCTGATCTCAAACTGCTGTGCTCAAGCAATTATTCTTCAGCCTCCCAAATCACTAGGATTACAGAAAGCCACTGTGCCCAGCTATGTTATTGATTTCTATCTTCATTCCATTGTAGTCAAAGAAGATACTTTGTACGTTTTCAGTTTTTTCAAATTTATTGAGACTTGTTTTGTGGCCTAACATATGGTCTATCTGGAGAATGTTTCACATGCACTTGAGAAGAATATCATTTGATGTCATAGGGTGGAGTGTTCTGTGTATGTTTGTTAGGTCTAGTTGTTTTATAGTGTTATTCATGTCCTCTGTTTTCTTAATGATCTTCTATCTAGACATTCTATCCATTATTGAAAGTGGTGTATTGAAGTCTCCACAAGTCTCTGTTATTGCAGAAATGTCTGATTTTCTCTTAAATTTGATTTGCCTCATATTTTGGGGAACTCTGTTTTTTGGTACATACATGTTTATAATTGTATGTCTTCTTGATGAATTGATCAGTGTATCTTGTCCTGTGTCTCCTAAAACTATTTTTAACTTAAAATGTATTTTTTCTGATATTAGTACAACTGACAATGATTCAGCTTGTGATTTCTTGACTTTACAATGGGTTTATTGGGACATAACACCATTGTAAGTCAAAGAGCATCTCTGCTGGCTCGGCGCCTGTGGCTCAATGGGCTAAGGCGCCAGCCACATACATCTGAGCTGGCGGGTTTGAATCCATCCTGGGCCTGCCAAACAACAATGACGGCTGCAACCAAAAAATGGCTGGGCATTGTGTTGGGCACCTGTAGTCCCAGCTATTTGGGAGGTGAAGGCAAGAGACTCACTTGAGCCCAGGAATTGGAGGTTGCTGTTAGCTGTGATGCCACAGCACTCTACCCAGGGTGACAGCTTGAGGCTCTGTCTCAAAAAAAAAAGAGCATCTCTGCTTAACAATGGTTTGACTTGTGATTTTTTGACTTTATAATGGGTTTGTTGAGACCTAACCCCATTATAAGTCAAGCAGCATCTGGACTTGATGGTTCAACTTGTAATTTTTTGTCTTTATGATGGGTTTATTGGGATATTAAATGGATTTTTGACCTACAGTATTTTTTACTTATAATTGGAATGCAACCCAATTGTAAATCAAGGAATATCTGTATAACAACCCACCTATCTTTTGGTTACATTTGTATGGAATATCTTTTTCCATCATCTCACTTAAAATCTATTTGTATCTTTGGATCTAAAATGAATCTTTTGTGGGCAGCATATTGGATCATTGGTTTTTTGGGTTTTTTTTTTTTTTTTTCCTGAGACAGAATCTCACTTTGTCACCCTCAGTAATATGCCATGGCATCGTAGCTCACAGCAACCTCCAAGTCTTAGGCTCAAGTGAGTCTCTTGCCTCGGCCTACTAAGTAGCTGAGACTAAAGGCTCCCACCAAAGCACCTTGCTGTTTTTTTAGACAGGGTCTAGCTCTTGCTCAGGCTGGTCTCGAAACTGTGAGCTCAGGGCAATCCACCCGCCTTGCCTCCCAGAGTGCTGGGATTATAGGCATGAGCCACTGCGCCTGGCCTGGATCATGGTTTTTTAAGCCTATTCTTCCAATCTCTGGTTTCAGATTGGAGAGTTTAACCCATTTACACTTAATGTATTCTTAATAAGGAAAGACTTTTACAATTTAGTGTTTTTCAAATGTCTTTTACCTTTTTTTAATCTTGAATTTACCTTATTATTGTCTTCTTTGTGTTTAGCTGACTTTGTGTAGTGAAATTTGATTCCTTTCTCATTTCCTTTGTGTATATATTTAAAGATGTGTAGATATTTCCTTTGTGGTTACCATGGAGATTATATTGAAGATCCTAAATGTATAGAAACAAACTTGAATTGATACCAACTTAACTTCAATAGCATACAAAAAATCTTTTCTTATATCTTTGTCCCCCTGACCCTTTATGTTGTTGTCACAAATTATATCTTTATACATATGAGGATGCCTAATAATGTAGATTTATAATTATTTTGTACACATTTGTCTTTTGAACCATATAAATCTTTCTTTTAAACCCTCTTCCAGATTTTCCTGGGTTTGTTTATTTGCTTAGTTGGTTGATTGGTTGTTGAAAGCTGTAGTAATCCATTTGTCTAGAGACGTTTACTAATTATTTTTTCATAAATAGTTTTCCTTTCCTGTGTGGTTACTGAAGTCTCTGTTCCTTAGCTTGTATTCAACTAGATTTTCTTGAATGCCAGAAGCTAAACAAACAGACAAACAAAAACACCTCTCCCAGTCTTTGCAGATTGCCTCTGTTCTCTGGCTGTCCTTTAACTGTACCTAGACTTTCACTGAGCTGAGGGACCAACCTAAGGCAAAAGTTTGAGGTCTTCCCAAATGCACTTTCTAAATTCCCCCTTCTACAAAGGGGCTTTTGAGTGCCCTAATCCCCTCCCCACCCATGACAAAACCAAGACAAACAACAAGAAAAACAGGCTTTTCTTTGCTTCTTCTCTTAGGCCTTAAGGAATCCATTGTATGCCTTGATCAAAATCTTTTTTGCCTCAGGTATCTTCTGTTTTTTTTGTCAGCTAACAATGTTTAGAGTACTTTCTGCCATTTTTCTGGCCTGGGTAAGTTCCAAGTTAAGGCAAAGCAAAGATGCATGCTTTGCATCAGTTCTTCAGATGCAGGTTAGAATAGACTCACACAATAATTTGCCAATAAAGTCTGCTCTGCTTCTTCCAGAACCAGAGACCAGGTTCCCACAGTAGAATGTGGGCTGATATCGTCAAGATTGCTGCCAAGGCAAAGAGTAGAGCAAGGGCTAGTTAAAATGCCACAAGGCTTTCCTACAGTTTTTTTTCCCCTTTCACCTATTTTTTATTGTGGTATATGTACATAATATAAAATTTACCATTATAATTATTTTAAGTATACAGTTCAGTGACAAGAACATTCCTATTGTAACCATCACTACTCTCTCCAGAACTTTTTCATCAACTCAATCTGAAACTGTGTACCCATTAAATAATAGCTCCCTACTCCTATCTCCCCCCATCCTTGCTAACCACTGTACAGTTTTAAAGTTGCTGACTTTTTTTTTTTATTGCGATAGGGTCTCATTCTGTTCCCTGGGCTAGAGTGCAGTGGCATCAATATAGCTCACTGCCCTCAAAATCCTGAGCCAAATGATATCTCTTGCTCAGCCTTCTGAATAGCTAGGACTATAGGCACACGCCACCATGCTGAGCATTTATTTTTTTAATTTATTATTTTTTGCAGAGACAAGTTCTCAGTATGAATTCCTTGCCTCAGTGATCCTCCATTGATCCTCCCACCTTGGCCTTCCAAAGTGCTGGGATTACAGGCATGAGCCATTGCTCTCAGCCAAGCTTTGGCTATTTTCTGGAATTCTTACAAAGTTGTTTCTGACAGTTCCTGTTTGTTTTTCAGTGTTTCTGTGGAGCCATCTACTCTGCCATTTTGCTGACATTGCTCTCGACATGCAAGGTTTTTGTCCTGAGCACCCTGGAAGAGGAGAATGGCCACTAATTAAAATGGAAAAGACTGTGGGAAGACCTACTTGGGAGAAATGGGGGAGAATATCAAGGGATCAGTTTTGGATATGTTAAATTCAAGTTGCCTATGCGACATCAAGTGGAGAAGTCAAGTAGTCAGGTAGAAAATATGTCCAAGGACTGATCTCTGGAGTAGTACAGCACATAGAGGTCAGGAAGATGAGGTAGAGTCACAAAAGAGACCAAGAGGAAGTGGGCAGAAGGATAAGAGGTAAAGCAGGAGATTGTGGCGTCTTGGAAATAGGTAAAGAAAGTGTTTGTGCTGCTAAGTCAAATAAGATGGGAACTTGTGGAATTGGCCACCTGAAAATCATTGATGACCTTGCAAAGAACCGTTTTAGTGGAGTTGGGGGTGAAAACTATAAGGGAATGGGAGGAGAGAATTGGAGAGTACATATAATGCAATGAGTCACTATAAAGAGAAGCAGATAAACAGGCAGTTGCTGGCAGAAGTGGGGTCAAGAATTATTATTTTTTACTGTGAGAAATTCAGATTCCTGACGGGATCAACCCAATAGAGAGGAAAAGTTTATGATGCAGAAGAGAGGAGAATTGCTGGTGCTGTCTTTAAATAATGGGAGGGGATGGGATCTAGCAGAGGTGCTGGTTTCATCCATTATAACAGAAGAGGAAGCGGCTATGAGGGACAGAAGCTGGTATGTGGGTAGATGGATTTGTTCCAATCTTCTGATGACTCCCCAATACATTTCTACAACTGCTATCTCTTCCTTGAGCCAAAACCCCACTACCTTGGGATGTCCCCTACTG
The DNA here is from genome assembly GCA_963574655.1 of Perodicticus potto. Classification (NCBI taxonomy): domain Eukaryota; kingdom Metazoa; phylum Chordata; class Mammalia; order Primates; family Lorisidae; genus Perodicticus; species Perodicticus potto. The sequence goes on along the minus strand of CAUYRH010108970.1, from coordinate 13,834 downwards.
GATCTTCTAAAATACTTCAGCCTCAGATTGTCCCAAACCAAAATCAACTCCTTTTCTTCTAACTCTGCTTGTTACTACCTATCTATGGCATCCCATCCATGCCTAGGAGAGGAAGGGTTAATTTTTTTAATAGAATGGAGGCCTCAAGAAAAGGCAGCGCCAGAGCTGAGACTGGAAGATGAGTAGACATTTACTGTGAGGGGAAAGGTTTGGAAGGATGAAACAGACAGAGAAACCCAAGGTGAGGTGAGAAACTGAGTTCATGTGTGGGGTGACTAGGGAGCAGTGAGCCCAGAGCAGTCACCTAGAGGTGCTATGGTCCCAAAAGTCAAGCATTGTCAGGATCCATGGAGCTCACCCATAGTTTATTACATGATCTAAAGGGATACTTGCCTTGAATTTTTCTTCCATAGCATTAGATTGTTGTCCTTCTGGAAGAAGAACTCTAACAAGCCCCTTTCCCCCTCTGGACCTCGCACAGGCTGTTACCTCTTCATGCAATGCACTTAACTTCTGATCATTGACCAACCCCCTTGGCACCCTTTATCTCTAAGGTCACCTCTTCAGATACTCACTTTTCCAGACTCTTTTCCCTCTTAGCCTCTTCATCTGTATCTCCTTTGTAGCTCTTCTTACCTGTTATCCCAATTTCTGTCCCATGAGGGTTTTGCTCTAAGAACTGGATTCATCTTCACGTCCTTAGAATAGGGCCTGGCATGGAAGAAGCATCAATAGGTTTGTTGATTGGCTGTAAACCCCCCCAAACCTTTCTGGTCTTAGGTCTCCCCACAGGTGCACAAATGCTTGCTAACTAAAATGTACAAGCAAATCTCAGAAATAACATCCTTCTTTCAGCATGTTTTTAGATGAGGATGTTATTTTTGTGAGAGATTTTTGTGTCATCCATTCTGGACTCGGGACAGTGCCCATCTCTGCTGTCATTTGTTCTGTCACTTCAAAGTGCAGGAAAACCATGGGTGGTGATACTAGAATCTTATTCAGAACCCTCAGGAATGAGTCATTTTGCACTGTTTGACTTTTCCGGATTGCTACAGTTTAAATAAATTATACAACAGGACATTGTTGTTGTTGTTAATTTTAACCATTTTAGATGGCTAATTTTAGAAACATATTATATGCTTCTCTGAACATGGTTCTACCATCTCCTATTTCTTCAGAATCATCATTAAGATGATCATAGTTACAACAATTTTCTAGTTCAGCAATGAGAACATAGAGCCTTACTAGTCTCTCCCTGGAGCAGAGCCCCAGATCTAAGGTGGAGGCTGCTGAGCTGTCCTAGAAATTAGAGGGGTACGTGAGAGAAAGAGAAAGACCCTGAATCCAGGCACAGGGCCAGTGAGTCCCAGCCTTTAAGCGCATTCAAGTCTCTTGGGGATCTTGCTGAAGTACCAATTCAGTCCAGTAGATTCAGCTTCAACTCTGGACTAGGATCTGAGTTCTGGATTTGTAACAAAATCTGAGGTGATGCTAATGCTACAGGCCACTGACCACACTTTCCATATGAAGACTTTAGTTGACCTCCCACAGGGGTGGGGAAACTGCGGCCTCAGGGCCACATGTGGCCTTCCCGATCCACAAGTGTAGCTCTTTGACCAAATCCAAACTTCATAGAACAAATCCTTTTAATAAAGGATTTGGATTCAGTCAAAAGGCCATACTCAAGGATTCAGAAGGCCACATGTGGCCCCAAGGCCTCATGGACTTTATTGGGAAGCTTACCTTTAGCAATTCTTTCTCTGGTGCACCTTACCTGTGCCAGGTAGTATCTTACATGTACCTCTGGTAGTAGTAATTCCTCCGTGTAGTAATAATTCCTAGGCGCAGTGGCTCGTGCCTGTAATTCTAGCACTCTGGGAGGCTGAGGCGGGTGGATTGCCTGAGCTCACGGGTTCGAGACCAGCCTGAGCAACAGGGAGACCCTGTCTCTACTAAAAATACAAACAACTGAGGCAAGAGGATTGCTTGAGCCCAAGAGTTGGAGGTTGCTATGGGCTATGATGATGCCATAGCACTCTACCCAGGGTGAGAACTTGGGACTGTCTCAAAAAAAAAAAAAGTCCTCCACAAACTCAGTGCTCTAATGTTCATAAAGAGGTCTCATGTTTCCCGTTTCTCTTCATTCTCACAGTAGTCCTGAGAGGTTAAGTTAGCACCATTTTACCTACTGGGAAATCAATTCCTGACATCACATGGCTCACAAGGGGTGGAGCCAGGGCTCACGGCTCCAGGTTTAGTGCTCTTTTCGTCATCCTTTGCTGCTTCCGCTCACGTCTGTTCTGTGCGCCACGTACAGCCTGGGGGACTCTCGGTGCCTTGGAAACGCTGTGGGGAACATTTGTGCGCCTCCACAAAATGAAGATGCATCACACCAGGTGTGGCACATGGGCCTGTGCATCCAATTTCCCTTGGGACACCCAAACTAAGCCACATTTCCTCCCTGCTCAGTGTTCACCCTCAGATATTACTCTCGCCTCATACTGTGTAGATGAAATACTGTATCGCAAGCGGACATGATCACCTGCAGCGTGTGCTAAGATGCTGTTGGTGTCCCACCCTCTCCCTTTCAAGCCTTCCTACTGCAGAGGACTTGACCTGTGCTCTGGGCATTGAAGTGCTGGGGAGTTAATGCTCCTACAATTAACCAAGGGCTAAAAGAAGCTCATGTAAAATAACCTTGTTCTCCTCAGGGGGGATGACACTGACTCATTCCCCCCACTCCCTCCATGTTAAGCCTCAGTTACTCACAGTGGTAACTTGTTTAATAATGTTTCTTTTATTTGTTCCCGTCTCCTCCCTGCTTCACTTCCCCACTTCTTCTTCTTTTTTTTTTTAATTGTTGGGAATTCATTGAGGGTACAAGAAACCAGGTTACACTGATTGTGTTTATTAGGTAAAGTCCCTCTTACAATTGTGTTTTGCCCCCAAAAGGTGTGGCACACACCAAGACCCCACCACTTCCCCACTTCTACAATGGAATTTCCTGGAATCCCTTTCTGAAAGCGTGACTTACACTTAATTCCTTATCTCAGGGTCTGCCAGGAGAACCCAAATTAAGCCTCTTCTCCCAACCACGGTTCCTACTGACCTATTTCCATCTGAGCCTACATACCTGACCTTCCCCTAATCATGATGAAAAAGTATTCTAGTTCCTGGTAAGGTTACACCTTCCACCAAGTACCTGCATGATACCCTTCCAGCCTTCTCAAAAATTCCCCCTTGAAATTATCCCCCCCTTGGTGGTATCACCTCTCTCCTTCCCCCTCTCTTTTTTCTCTGTTTCCTTGTCTTTCTCCTTTTGCCTCTCTCTCCTAGATCATTCTAAACTGCCAACATGCCTGAATGTGACTCTTCAGACCATGGTCGTCTGATTCATGCCAATATGGAGTAACCATGACCGGATTTTCTCATCTGCCTAAAATAACAACAACAATATCAGACAACGGTTTTCAAGACACTGGGCATCAAGCACCCAGGGCCAGTGATTCTCAAAGATGGGAAGCAAGGAAGGTGACATGTGTGTTTGCCCAGCACGAGAGAGTTTCCACAGAGGAGAACCAAGCAGAGCCTGATGAACTCCCTGAATTGAAAAGAGTCCAGAGAGACCAGGATTGTGAGAGTGTCCAGGGCAAAGTACCATAAAGGAGAAAGGTTCAGAGAGAGAGAGAGAGAGAGAGAGAACTCCTGAGATCTTCAGAGGGACTCCTCTACTATTCAGCCGAGATTCATGCATGCTCATGAAGAAACTATCCAAGGCCAAGGCAAGAACCACCAGAAAGGATAAGAGGTTTTTAGAACAGTTGACACACGAGGCCGAGAATAGTGTTGTGTTCCCGCCAGTCAGCCTGGAACTCTTCATGCTTCACAGGACACTGGGTGGAGCACTCAGAAGGAGTTTGCCTCGGGAGCAGGGAACAGTAAGCCCTAGTCTAAATGCTGCTCTCGTTTTGCTTAACAAATCTTAAAAGAAATACCAAAAAGACCAAGCTGTTTCCAAGTATCTTAACTGCATCTCAGAATAGAACTTAAGAATATTTATAAAAATACAAAAATTTCCAACACTTCGCAAGGTAATATTTGCAACTGCTGTCGTGGAATAAAAATTAACAGGCTTTGGAAGAAACAGGGAAATATGATCCATGATGAGGAAAAATAATCAATCAAAACTGACCTAGATCAGCTACTTGGGAGGCTGAGGCAAGGGAATCCCTTAAGCCCAAGAGTTTGAGGTTGCTGTGAGCTGTGATGCCACGACACTCTACCGAAGGCAACATAGTTGAGACTCTTGTCTCAAAAAAAAAAAATATATATATATATATATACATATATATATATATATAGCTACATAATATATGTTCAAAAGCTAAGTGGAAACGTGGGAGATATTAAAAAGCAAACTCTAGACATCAAAACTGTAACATTTGAGCTAAAAATACATGTGTGTATATATGTTGAATGGGATTAACAGCAGATTAGATATTTTAGAAGAAAGGCAAGTGAATTTAATCACATAACAATAGAGAAATTAGCCAAAGTGAAACATAGAGTAAGAAGAATAACTTTTTAGGCTGGGCTCAGTGGCTCATGCCTGTAATCTTAGCACTCCAGGAGACCAAGGCGGGCGGATCACCTGAGCTCAGGAGTTCGAGACCAGCCTAAGCAAGGGCAGGCTCTAAAAATAGTCAGGTGTTGGGGCCTGTAGTCCCAGCTACTTGGGAGGCTGAGGCAAGAATCGCCTGAGCCCAAGAGTTTGAGGTTGCTATCAGCTATGATGCCATGGCACTCTACTTAGGGTGACAAAGTCAGACTTTGTCTCAAAAAAACAAAAAATAATTTTTTAAAAAACAGAGCATTAGTTAACTTTGAGACAGCTTCAAGCAATTTAATATGCACGTTCCTTTATGTGTAATGTATTTCCCTGATCCACCCATCCTTTAAAATTTTCTTGTTCTTTGTACCCTCAATGAATCCCTCCCCCCCAAAAAAGATGCAGAAAAATGCACATAAAAATTTTTGTCTTGATCACTAGTTTTGAGCATTTTGACTATGAAGCAGCTTGGTAGTTTCTTTCATGTTTCTTGTGCTTTCAAGAAATACTTGAAAATAATGGCCAAAATTTCCCTGAATTTGATAAAACTATATACCCATATATCCAAGAAGCTCAGTGACTTCCAAACACAAGAAATGTGAAAGAAGAGACACCAAGGCACTTCATAGTCAAATTGCTCCAAACCAGCAATAAAGAAGAAATTCTAAAGGCACAGAGATGGGTGAGTCAGGGAGACATATTACACTAAAGGAACAAAGGTAAAAATAACAGATTTCTTTTCAGAAGCAATTTAAGCAAAGAGATAGTGGAGCCTCATCTATAATGTATTGAAAGAAATCAGTACAGGCATACCTCAGAGATATCGCAGGTTTGGTTCCAGACTAAAGCAAACATTACAATAAAGCAAGTCACACAAATTTTGGGGTTTCCCAGTGTGTATAAAAGTTATATTGGCTCAGCGCCTGCGGCTAAGGTGCCAATCACATACTCCTGAGCTGGTGGGTTCGAATCCAGCCCAGGCCCGCCAAACAACAATGACGGCTGCAACCAAAAAATGGCCGGGCATTGTGGCAGGCGCCTGTAGTCCCAGCTACTTGGGAGGTGGAGGCAGGAGACTCACCTAAGCCCGGGAGTTGGAGGTTGTTGTGAACTGTGATGCCACAGCACTCTACCCAGGGTGACAGCTTGAGCTGTGTCTCAAAAAAAAAAAAGTTATATTTACACTATACTGTAGTCTATTAAGTTCCCCAAAGCATTATGTCTAAAAAAATGTGAACATGGGGGTGGGCACGGTGGCTCACGCCTGTAATCCTAGCACTCTGGGAGGCCCAGGCAGGTGAATTACTTGAGCTCACAAGTTCGAGACCAGCCTGAACAAGAGTGAGACCCTGTCTCTAAAATAGCCAGGCACTGTGGCAGGCACTTATAGTCTTAGCTACTGGGAGGCTGAGGCAAGGGAACCATTTAAGCCCAAGAGTTTGAGGTTGTTGTGAGCTGTGACACCATAGCACTCTAGAGAGGGCAACATAGTAAGACTGTCTCAAATAATAATAATAATAATAATTTATTGTTAAAAAAACTGCTATGGGCTCGGCGCCTGTGGCTCAACGGGCTAAGGCGCCAGCCACGTACACCTGAGCTGGCCGGTTCGAATCCAGCCTGGGCCCACCAAACAACAATGACGGCTGCAACCAAAAAAAAATGGCCGGGTGTTGTGGCGGGCACCTGTAGCCCCAGCTACTTGGGAGGTGGAGGCAAGAGACTCGCTTGAGCCCAGGAATTAGAGGTTACAGTGAGATGTGATGCCATGGCACTCTATCCAGGGTGACAGCTTGAGGCTCTGTCTCAAAAAAAAAAAACTGCTATGGATCATCTGAGTCTTTAGCAACTGTCTTTTTGCTGATGGGAGAGTCTTACTTTTTTGTTTTTATTTACTATTATTCCCATTTCATAGATGTTGCCTTGATGTCAGTGGCTGCTGACTGATCACAGTGGTGGTTGCTGAAGGTTGGGGGTCTGTGGCAATTTCTTAACATAAAACAACCATGATGTTGGCCACATTGATCAACTCTGGCTTTCATGAAAGACTTCTCTATAGTATACGATGCTATTCAATAACATTTTACCCATAGTAGAACTTTCAAAATTAGATTTAATCCTCTCAAACCCTGCCACTGCTTTGTAACTAAGTTTATGTAATATTCAAAATCTTTCGCTGTCATTGCAACAATAACCACAGCATTCACCTGGAGTAGAGTCCCACTTTCTTTGCTCATCCCTAAGAAGCAACTTCTCATCATTCAAATTTTATCATGGGATTGCAGCAACTCAATCACATTTTCAAACTCCACTTCTACTTCTAGTTCTCTTGCTTTTCCACCCCATCTGCAGTTAGTTTCTCCACTAAAGTCTTGAACCTCTCAAAGCCATCCATTAAGGTTGGAATCGCCCTCTTCCCAATTTCTGTTAATGTGGATATTTTCATGACTTCCCGTGAATCACAGATGTTCTGAATGGCTTTTGGAATGGTGAAGAAAACCTTTCCAGAAAACTTTCAATTGATTTTGCCCAGATCCTTCAGAAGAATACTGTCTATGGCAGCTACAGCCTTACAGAATATATTTCTTAAATAATAAAACTTGAAAGTTGAAATTACCCCTTGTTCCATGAGTTGCAGAATGGATGTTATTTTAGCAGGCAGGATAGCAACATTCATTTCCATCAGAGCTCTTATGTGACTAGGTTCATTGTCAATGAGCAGTAATATTTTGAAGGGAATCTTCCTGTAAAGTAGTTCTCAACAGTAGGCTTAAAATATTCAGGGAAACATGCTAAAGCAGGTGCAGGCTTTGTTGTTCTAATGATAGAGCACAGAGTAGACATGACATAATTCTTAAGGGCCCTAGGATTTTCAGAATGATTAATGAGCATTGGTTTCAACTTAAGGTCACCAGATGTATTAGCCTGTATCAGAGAGAATCAGTCTGTCCTCTTGGAGCTTTGAAGCCAGGCATTGACTTCTCTTCAGCTATGAAAGTTATAGATGGCATCTTCTTGCAATAGCAGACTGATTCTTCTACACTGAAAATCTGTTTCTAGTGTAGCCACCTTCATCAGCAATCTTAGCTAGATCTTCTGGATAACTTGCTGCAGCTTCTACATCGGAATTTGCTGCTCTACTGTGCACTTTTATGTTCTGGAGATGGCTTCTTTCCTTTAACCTCATTAACCAACCTCTGCTAATGTCCATTTTTTCATGGGTGGTTTTCACTTCTCTCAGCCTTCCTAGAATTGAAGAGAGTTAGGGGCTAGCTCTGGATTAGCCATTGGCTTAAGGGAATGTTGTAGCTGGTTTGATCTTCCATCCAGACCACTCAAAATGTTCCCCATATTAGCAACAAGGATGTTTTACTTTCTTATACTTTGTGTGTTCACTGAAGTAGCACTTTTTTTTTTTTTTTTTTTGAGACAGAGTCCCACCCTATGACCTGAGCAGAGTGCAACGATGTCATAGCTCACTGCAACCTCAGACTCCGCTGTGGGCATCCCGCTGCCTCAGCCTCCCGAAGCTGCTGGGGTTACAGGTGCTTGCTGTGGTGCCCGGCTGGGTTTTTCATTTTTTTATGAGTCGGGGTGTCACTCTTGCTCAGGCAAGTCTCAAACTCCTCCTGAGCTCAAGCAATTCTCCCTCCTCAGCCTCCCACAGTGCTGAGATTGCAGGCATGAGCCACCACACCTTTTAAATTACTTGAAGAACCTTTCCTTTGAATTCACAATTTGTCTAACTCTTTGGTGTGAGAAGCCTAGCTTTTGGCCTATGTTTGTTTTCAATATGCCATTTTCACTAAGCTTAATCATCTCCAGTTTTTGATTCCTTTCACTTGAATACTTAAAGGCCATTAATGGGTTACTTACTAGCATAATTTCAATATTATTTGGTCTTGGGGAACAAGGAAGCCCAAAAAGAGGAAGAGAGATGGGAGAATACCCAGTTGGTGGAGCGGTCAAAACATACACATTTTATCACTTACATTTTATGGGTGTGGCTTGTGGAAGCAAAAACAATTATAATAATAACAGCAAAGATTACAGATCACCATAAAAGATATAATAAAAATGAAAAAGTTTGAAGTGACACAGAGACACAAAGTGAGCACATGCTTTGGAAAAATGGCCCTGATAGACTTTCTTGATACAGGGTTGCTACAAACTTTGTAGCAATTTGTTAAAAGCACAATAAAGTGAAGTGCAATAAAACAATCTATGCCTGTGCTAAAATTCTACGTCCACTGAAAATTCCAACAATGAAGATAATGATTTGATAATAAGGTTATGTAGGAATTGTGATTAGGGAAGCTGGATGAGCAAGCATGGGGATAAGGAACCAAATAGCATAATGATAGATTTAAACCTAATCATATAAATAATCACATTAAATGTAAAAGTCCACGCCCAACTAAAAGACACGTATTGTTAGATTAGATTTGTTAGTGAAAACAAGACCTACTATATGCCACCTACAAAAAACATGCTTTAAAAATCGGCAAAAATAGGTTGGAAGTAAATGTATTAAAATATTTTCCATGCTATTAATAATACAAAGAAAATTGGAGAGACTGTATAAATGTCAGATAAAGTAGATTTGGGGCAAAGAATATTATTAGGGATAAAGAGCATAGTTTCATTAGGAGGACACAAAACCGTAAAAGCATATGCACTTAATAACAGAATTTCAAACTATATCAGGGAAAAATTGATAGAACTGCATGGAGATATAGACAAATTGAATTTGTATTTTAAAACCTTCCCATATAGATTACTCCAGGCCCAGATAGATTCACTGGTGAATTCTACCAAACATTTGAGAAGGAAATAATGCAAATTTTATGCAAACTCTTGCAGAAAGTGAAAGAAATATTTCCCAACTTATTCTATGAAGACAGTACTTCCTTGATAACAAAAGCAACAAAAACACTATAAAAACAGAAACTACAAACAATCTATTATAGTAATTTCTCATAAACACAGATGGAAAAACTGAATTAAATTTTAGCAAACTGAATATAACTTAAAAAGAAATAACACAAGAGCGTGGCCATTTGGGATTCTTCTATGCCATAAGCTCCCGGCTGGTGAATAAAGCCCTTCCTCTTATAAACATGGTGTTTGGGTGCTCTTTCTCTCCACTGGGCCTCGTCTTCCTGCAACATTTTTGGTTCCCTGACCGGGACACAAGATCACCCTTGGAGAGAACATGCACCTGGTAGTTGCTGTCAATCCTCTGGACACCCACGTGGGGGCCCCTGATCAGCCTGGGCGACATGAACCACTGAGCACACCGGGGAGGCAATTTGGCCTCCCTGTGTGGACGCCTCGGCTGGGCTGAGAAAGGATCCCATTGGCAGGTCTTCAAGGAGTCGAACACTGGGAGGAACTGGCATACAGGAACAGGTACCTACACAGGGAGACATCTAAGGCAAGGTATGATCGATCTGGGGGTCCCACTGCAGTTTTAGTGGAAGAAGGACCCTGATCAACTCGTTGGGCATTAGATTGCCGGCAGGTTTGTTGAGAGGTGTGTGAGAGTGTGTGGATGTGGTGTGATGGAGAGAACTCTGAGGGTGGAGTTGGACCTCCCTTCACAGGGCCTCGGGTTTGCCTCCTATGGCTACGTGGCAGCTTGAGTGGGAAATCGAGGCTGTGCAGGTTAAGAAATGGATTGGAATTGTATGCCTGTGAGTGCTTGGAAAATGACTGAGATGGGTAACAATAGGTGGGGTTTTGCCCCCCCCCCAATTCACAGGGTGAAACGAATGTGTGCGTGTGCCTTATGGCTGTGGCCACATGACCATGTGGATCTTGGGGGAAAATGAAAAGACGTGAAAAAGGATGTTGTTGTAGTTTTGTTACTGGAATTTCTTCAGTGAATCTTTGCTCTCAGGAATTTGAGAATTGAGCCCACTGGCCACAGATCAGTGATAAAATGGCATTTTGTTGGACTGAGGGGCATATAGAGGGAATGGAGAATGCCAGAGATATTGGCAGAGGGGCCCTGCCTTGGAAAGTGTTGCGGTTCAGGCAGTCTGGTGAGCTCTGGAGGGCCCTTAAAATCTGGGGGAGAGAGTGTGAATCTTGTGCTGGACGGGGCTGTAGCCATATCAGCAATAGGTCTCCAAGGTGAACAGCCTCTGGAAGGGGGGAGGAGGCCCAAGTCAGAGGTTTCCTGCCTAAGTCCTTTGTCTACAGGAAAATAATTGGCCCTGAGAGATATTTTGGCCAGGACTTGGTAGATGGAAAGATACCTTCACAAACTGAAGGGGTGCTGTAGCAAATGAATGAAGTAGTCCCTCACCTTGGACAAGGTTATTAGGTCTTTGCTGCGGTTTTTGTCTGAGGAAGGGATTAGGGCGTGTGCTCCCTAGAAAGGGTGGAGCCATCCAAAATGTTTGAGACTGCTTTGTTCATGACCTTGCTGGGGCTCAGAGGGTTTGTGCTTGGAGATGTGAGTCTGATGTCTGAGCTCACCTGAGCCTGAAAAATGGGGGTTCCCTGTCCAGCCCCAAGTGGGAAAATCCTGTATCAATGTTATATCTCATAAAGTGTCTCTTATTTGTAAAATGTAATAATTCGGTTGTTTAAATTGTTGAGGAAACTGAATCTTTGTCAAAGGATAAGATTCTTGCCTTTTAAACTTTCTCATTATCAATTTGGCCAAGTGAATGGGTGACTTCATGGTAAACTGGGATCCTGTTTTGTGAGAAGTGAGTTTTTGAGAGTAAGAGAAATTTAGACAGGAGAATGGCATTGTGTAAAGAAAGAATCTTGTGTGATAAATTTTGTCCTGAATGGTTGTCCAGAATGGTTGTGTAAGAAAGTGAAAGGCAGGGCAAAAGTTAAAGAAAGTTTAGAATGTTTGTAGATTGTCTGTGCAGGTTAAATGAAGCTCATAAAAGAGAATTTGTGAAAGAATTTACATGTGATCCAGTTGACTATATATTTCCTTTAAAATCTTTTGACATGTAATCTTTTTTGAACTGGTGTTTTAGGACTTTGATGTTTGACAAACCTTCCAAAATCAAAACTCTAAATTTGGGGCTTGGTGCCCATAGTGTAGTGGTTGCATCACTAGCCACATGCACTGAGGCTGGTGGGTTCAAACTCGGCCCGGGCCAACAGAAAAAAACCAAATAAGGCACAACTCTAAATTTGGTTGTCTTGAAATGTTAAGACCACTGAAAGTCATAGGAAAACAAATTAAACTTATTCAATTTATTAAAAATATATAGGAAACATTGTCAAATATGAAATGGTGATTAATTTTGTATGGGTTATGGATAATATGTTCCAATATTATAAAGCATTGGGCTGTCAAAAAAAAAAAAAAGAATAGTACATCATAACTAAGTGGATTTCATCCAAAGAATGCAAGGTTAACTTAACATCTGAAAAGTAATAGCAGCTCATGGTTTTTTTGTTTGCTTGTTTTTTGTTTTTTTGAGATAGAGTCTCAAGCTGTCTTGAGACAGCTACCTGTCTCTACCCTGGGTAGAGTGCTGTGGCATCATACCTCACAACAACCTCCAACTCTTGAGCTCAAGAGATCCTCTTGCCTCAGTTTTTCTTTTTAGCACATATGGGGTCTCACTTTTTTTTTTTCCTCCGCTGGTCTTGAACTGGTGAGCTCAAGCTATCTACCCACCTTTGCCTCCTAGAGTGCTAGGTTTACAGGTGTGAGCCTCACACTCGGCCTACACAATTTTTAAATTAATATAATTTCTTAGATGCAAAAAGACCCATTTAATAAAATCCAACAAGTATTCCCAATAAAAATGCTGAATGGGTTCAGTGCCTGTAGCACAGTGGTTATAGCGTCAGCCACATACACCGATGGTGGCGGGTTTGAATCCAGCCCCAGCCAGCTAAATAACAATGACAACTGCAATAAAAAATAGCCAGGCATTGTGGCGAGTGCCTGTAGTCCCAGCTACTGGGGAGGATGAGGCAAGAGAATTACTTAAGCCCAAGACTTTGAGGTTGCTGTGAGCTGTGATGCCATTGCACTCTACTAAGGGCATACTAGTGACACTCTGTCTCAAGAAAAAAAAATGCTGAACAGATTACAAACAGAAAAGAACATTCTTTATGTGATAAAAGGTACATACAAAGGCTGAGCGCTGTGGCTCTGGCCTGTAATCCTTGCACTCTGGGAGGCTAAGGTGGGTAGATTGCCTGAACTCACAGGTTCGAGACCAGCTTGAGCCAGAGTGAGACCTCCATCTCTAAAAATAGCTGGGCTTCATGGCAGGCACCTGTAGTCCCAGCTACTTGGGAGGCTGAGCCAAGAGAATTGCTTGAGTCCAAGAGTTTTAGGTTGCTGTAGGCTATGATGCCACAGCACTCTACCAAGGGTGACAAACTGAGACTCTGTCTCAAAAAAAAAAAAAAATGGGTAACAGATCTGAATAGACATGTCTCCAAAGATGATACACGGATGATCAATAAGCATGAGAAATGTATTCAACATCATTAGCCATCAGAGAAATGCAACTCAAAACCACAATGATACACAACTTCACACTCAGGAGGGTGGCAATCATCACCACCACTACCACCATCATGTAGACCTGTTGAGGGCAAGTTTCTTTTCTTTTTCTTTGCTGTCGCCACAATTCATGCAACAGTGCCTGCCACACTGTTGTTGATTGAAAAAGAGCCATCCAGGCTGGTGAGAATTACCAGATACACATTGGTGATAGAAAGAGTGGCTCTGGGGAACTAGGCATGAAGGCCAGCAGGAATGGGTGAAGGTCATCCCTACCTGACTACTGACACCAACATTGCCTCTAGCAGTGATGGGACTGGAGCAGCTGCTCTCTGAAGAGCAGTCTGAAATGCTTGGAAGCAGGATGGTATGGTAGAAGTAGATGCTTCTACACTCTTATTTAATATATTTTTAATTTGAAAATTGATAAAATATACAGATGCATGGCTTGACGCCTGTGGCTCAACGGGTTAAGGCGCCAGCCACGAACACCTGAGCAGGCGGGTTCGAATCCAGCCCAGCCTGCTAAATAATGACGGCTGCAACCAAAAAATGGCTGGGCATTGTGGCGGGTGCCTGTAGTCCCAGCTACTTGGGAGGCGGAGGCAGGAGACTCGCTTGAGCCCAGGAATTAGAGGTTGCTGTGAGCTGTGATGCCACAGCACTCTATCCAGGGTGACAGCTTGAGGCTCTGTCTCAAAGAAAAAAAAAAAGAAAAAGAA
>CAUYRH010108969.1:0-10175 GCA_963574655.1 Perodicticus potto | reverse complement strand
TAAGATGTTAGTTTCATTTCCTGGTTTTCTATTTAATTCCAGATGTCTATGTCTCTATTTTTGTGCCAATACCAAGCCATTTTGAAAACTATGGCCTTGTAGTACAGCATAAAGGCTGATGCCCCTGGCTTTGTTTTATTTCTAAGAATTCCCTTAACTATACGGGGTTTCTTCTGGTTCCATACGAAACACAGAATCCTTTTCTCCTTTTTCATACTTGAAAACATGATGTTGGTACTTTAAAAGGGATGGCCTTGAATCAGTTGATTGCTTTGGAAAGTATAGAAATTTTAATAATGTTGATTCTTCCCAGCCATCCGCATGGTATATTCTTCCATTTGTTAATATCCTGTGCTATTTCCTTTCTTAGGGTTTCATAATTTTCTTTACAGAGGTCCTTCACCTCTTTTGTTAGGTATCTTCCTAGGTGTTTCATTTTCTTTGGAGCTATGGTGAAGAGACTTGTGTCCTTAATTAGTGTCTCATCTGGCTATTATTGGCATTCACAAAGGCTACTGACTTGTGGACATTGACTTTATATCATGAGACATTATTGTATGTTTTGATGACTTCCAGGACTCTCGTGGTTGAGTCTTGAGGTTCTCTAAGTACAAGATCATATTATCAGCAAAGAGGGAGAGTTTGACCTCCCCTACACCCATTTTGATGCTCTATATTTCCTTGTCTTGCCTAATTGTATTGGCTAGAACTTCCAGCACTATGTTGAATAGTAGTGGCAATAGAGGACAACCTTATCTGGTTCTAGTTCTAAGAGGAAAAGCTTTCAGTTTTTCTCCATTCAGTAAAATATTAGCTATGGTTTGTCATAGATGCCTTTGATCAGTTTAAGGAATGTGCCACCTATGCCTATAGTCTTCATCTTCCAATTAGAAAAGGATGCTGGATTTTATTGAATGCTTTTTATGCATCTATTGAGAAGATCATATTGAGAAGATCATATGGTGTTTGTTTTTGCTTCTGTTGATATGGTGAATTATGATTATGGACTTGTGTATGTTAAACCAGCGTTGCTCCCTGGGGTAAAACCTACTTGATCATGATGTATGACTTTTTTGATGAGAAGCTGTAATCTATTGGCTAGGATTTTGTTGAGAATTTTTGTATCTATATTCATTAGTGAACTTGGTCTGAAGTTCACCTTTTCAGTTGGTTTTTTTCCTGGTTTTGGTGTCAGGGTAATGTTTGCTTTGTAGATCATGTTAGGGAAGATTCTTTCCTCCTCAATTTTTTGGAATAATTTTTGCAGTATGGGAATAAGCTCCTCTTTGAAGGTTTGATAGAATTCTGGTGTGAAGCCATCTGGACCAGGGTATTTTTTGTTGGGAGATTTTTTATTGTTCCCTTGATCTCAGTGCTTGAATCTGGTCAGTTCAGGAGATCTACTTCTTCCTGGCTAAGTCTAGGGGGAGAGTGTGATTGCAAATATTGATCTATTTCCTTCACTTTGTCAAACTTCTGGGCATAGAGTTTCTGGTAGTATTCAGAGATGATCTCTTGTATCTCTGTGACACCTGTTATTTCCCCTTTATCATTTCTGATTGAGGTTACTAGAGATTTTACTTTTCCATTTCTAGTTAGTCTGGCTAAATTTATGCATTTTTTTTAAACCAACTCCTTGTTTCATTAGTTTTCTGAATGATTCTTTTGTTTTCAATTTCATTGATCTCTGATTTAATTTTGGATATTTCTTTTCTTCTGCTGTGTTTAGGCTTAGATCGTTCTTCTTTTTCCAATTTCATAAGATGGCTTATGAGTTTGTTGGTGTGTTCTCTTTCTGTTTTTTGGATGTAGGCATCTAAATCAATAAATTTTCCTCTCAGGACTGCTTTTGAAGTATCCCACAGGTTTTTGTAGCTTGTGTCTTCATTGTTGCTATGCTCAAGGAAGTTAATTATTTCATCTTTTATTTCATCCTGCACCAACTGTCATTCAGCATAAGGTTGTCTCATTTCCATGCCTTTGTGTGGGGTTGAATATCTTTGTTGTGGTTTAGTTCCACCTTTAGTGCCTTATGGTTTGAGAAGATACAAGGTAAAATTTCAATTCATTTGATTCTATCGAGGTTTGTTTTGTGTCCTAGGATATGATCAAGTTTGGAGACTGTTCCATGGGCTGATGAGAAGAACGTATATTCTTTAGTGTTGAGATAGAGTGTTCTATATACGTCTATCAAGCAAAGTTGTTTTAGGGTCACATTTATGCCCCTTGTATTTTTGTTTAGTTTCTGTTTAGAGTATCTGTACAGCTCTCTAAGAAAGTGTTAAAGTCCCTTATTATTATGGTTTTATGGGATATAATATTGCTCAGACTAATTAAGAACTGTTTCAGGAACCTGGGAGCATTTAAGTTGGGTGCATAAATACTTAGAATTGAAATGTCTTCTTTTTGTATTTTTCCTTTGACCAGTATGAATCATCCATCTTTGTCTTTGTTGACTTTAGTTACTTTCAATCCACATGTATCTGAAAATAAGATTCCAACCCCTCTCTTCTTCTGAATTCCATTTGCCTGAAAAATTGTCTTCTATCCCTTAACTCTAAATTTTGATTTGTCCTTTGAGGCTAGGTGTGTTTCCTGTAGACAGCAAATAGATGGCTTGTGTTTTTTTAACTAAATCAGCCAATCTATGCCTAGTCAGTGAGGAATTCAAGCCATTAACATTTATTGAGATAATTGATAAGTGTGGTGGAATTCTATTCATCTTATTTTGTGGAAGTCCATTGCTAAGTTTTATCTTTTGCATCATTGTGGAAGATAGGTTTTATCCTTTAGTTTTCCCGGTACTTACTTTGCTGTTGATCCATTGTGATGGTCAGTGTGTAGAATAGATTGAAGCATTTCCCATAGAACTGATCTTGTTGTGGCAAACTTCCTCAATGTTTGTATATCAGTAAAAGATTTGGGCTGGAAATTGTTCTGTTTAAGTAGATTAAAGGTAGATGACCATTACCTTCTTGCTTGGAAAGTTTCATTAGAGAAGTCCGCAGTCATCCTGTTGGATTTGTCCCTGTAGGTCAATTGGCATTTTACTCCTGGCAGCTTGCAGAATCTTTTCTTTTGTCTTGACTTTGGACAGGTTCATCATAATGTGTCTTGCAGAAGCTCTATTTGAGTTGAGGCAACCTAGGATTTGATATCCCTCTGAATGGAGTATGTCAGAATCCTTTGTGATATTTGGGAAATTTTCATTTTTAATATATTCTAGTATGGCTTCCATTCCTCTAGGGTGTTCTTCTTCCCCTTTTGGGTACCTATAGCTTGTACGTTTTATGCTTCATAAAGTCCCATTATTCTGTCAGTGAATGTTGTGTTCTCTCTCTCTTTTTTTCTGCCTCTTTAACTATCTGAGTTATTTCAAGAGCTTCGTCCTCTACCTCTGAGATTCTTCTGCATGGTCTAATCTTTTAGTGATGCTTTCTACTGCATCTTTAAGTTTCCCAATTGACTGTTTCAATTTCTTTAGCTCTGCTATATCCTTTCTATATTCTTCATATCATTCATCACTTATTTGGTTCTGTGTTTGGATTTTCTTTTTGTTATTTTCTACTTTCTCAGCATTTTTCTTCATTGTTTTTATCATCTGTATTTTAAATTCCCTTTCTGTCATTTATAACATTTCTTTATATATGGAATCGTGTGCAGTAGCTATCTTATGGTGCCATTTTGGGAGGGGGGTTCCTCTGGTCTGTTTTTTCATGTTGCCAAGATTTTTCTACTGTTTCTTCCTCATGAGTATGTTATTTTGTATGTTTCCTTGTCCTAATTTTTCTTTCACTTCCTCTTGCTCTTTAAGTTACTGTGCCTCTGACCTAAGGTGTTAATGAGTCTTTTTGGTATAGGACTGAAAGGATGAGAAGACTGAAGAGCAAAAAGGAAAAAAAGATAATAAAAAGAAAATAAAAAAGAGAAAGGAAAGGGGATGAGTAAAAGGGAAGATTGACAAGAAGAAGAGAGGCACAGAAAGAGGGAGACAGGAGTAATAAAGGTGTACAGTAGGGTATTTGGACTCACACCTTAAAAACTCCCCAACTTCTGGGTGTGCTGGGTTGGGTGGTTCCCTGAGGTCTGCAGCTCTGCCAGCCTGAGCATGCACAGTATCCCACCTCCACCAAACAGAGAGGAAAAACAAAAATATTATAAATCAAATCAAACAAACAAAAAACTTACAGGACAAAATTGGGGGGAAAGACAAATAATAGGGGCAGAAACATTCACAAAAATGAAGTTCTTATTATTGAAGAAGACATCAATGAAAAATTATATTTGCACTTAAAAAAATGAAGAAAAAGAAGGAAAAAAAGAAAAAAACATCTAGGGGGTAAAATTGAAATTTAAAAAAGGAGAAAAAACCCCAAAGCAATATATATCATGTTGAATATCTCCTGGGCAACAGGTAATCTTCCGGGGTATGAGATGCTAACCACAATGCTGATACAGCTGTATAAGATGGAGACTGGAGGCTTCTGCTGACTTCTTTGCTCTCAATCCCCACAGGGTTGAGAGTCTGAATCTCTCCTCAGACTGCTTTTGGCTAAACAGAGGGTTTCCCAGGAAAGTATCTGTCACTGGGATCTCTCCAGAAGTGGCTGCCCACTTATCAGGCATACCAAAACCAATCTCACTCTAAGCCCTGAGGGCTGAGGCTGCAAGACAGCTCTTCTACTGCAAAACAGTAAAAGCTCTGCTCTTTCCCAGAGAATCTCTGGGTGCTGTTCAAAGTCACTAGATCACTTGACCAAGGTCTCCCAGCATGGACCTTGCTCTGAGACCCTAAAGGTAAAGCCTACAGGGCAGTTCTCCCCAAATGGCAGTGCATGGCCCATAGCTGAAGAATAAAAGCTCTGTTCCAGCCCAACAGCTCACTTCTGAACTCTGCACACTGCTCAAAGTCTATTACTCATTCATCCACAGTCTCCCAAGGTAATTCAATCAAGTGCTCAAGTTCAAAAAAATAAAACAACCCATAGGGAAGGCCTTCCCTGTCTGCAACCTCACTGTTGCTATAGCTAAAGCCATAGCAGGTGCCATGGCCTCAGATTGAATGCAACCACTTGCCACTTCTCTATTGCTTTTGTCCTCCTTCTGGGGTCAAGAAGTCTCTTGCTGTCTCCCTGCATCCTCAAAGAGATGTTTCTGGGCAGAGCCCACAAGCCAGAGGTGCCTGGATCCTTCTCTCCTCAATCTCACTGAGCCTGGTTGCAAAGAAGCTGTAACTCGACTGCCATCTTGCTCCACCCTTCACTTGGCTGATTTTTCTATCTTTGACACAACCACATAAACCCTTCACATGCACTTATTTCTATTTGCTACCTTATAGTTTCTTTAATAGCCATTGGTATCTTAGAGATTTAATATTTTACTTCTAAAAATCTCTTATGCAATTAAAAAATTTTTTTTCCAAAATGTAATTCCACATTTTTGATTCTTTATGACCTGGAAAGGCTGAATTCACTTTTGAAGGGATATAGTACTAAATATTGAATCTTATTCTTCCATTTTCTGTTTTTGCCAATTGAGCAATTTAAAATTTAGCATAATATAAATTGTTTATTATTTTTCAACATTAGGTTTTTTTTTTGCATAGTAGAAATTCCTTTGTATATCTTTGAATTTTAGCTGAAATGTTGATTTTTAACCCATAGGAAAACACAACCACTTGAAATTTTATGGAAGGTTATGTACTTACACTATTTAATTCATTTCAGTGTATAGTATCAAGATGATCTCTTTTTAACAAATAGCTTTTTATTTTACTATATGAATTTTATCACATATGTGGAGACACATGAACTTCCTAAAGGTTGATATTTTGCTTTACTACTTAAGCCTAGAAAGAAATCATATTTTCCACTATTTTTTAATATGTAACTAAGGAAATCAGTACATATAAAAATTTGAATTAAATTTTTCACATTCAAACATGTATCTTCTCTAAATAACTAACTTTATATGTGATAGATAATATCTGGTTTCTATACAAGAGTTGCATATTGACCAGATGTCATAAAAATTGATGTAAGTAATATAAGCTATATGATTAATATTCTACTCAGTGTACAGTTATATATTATATATCTTGCAACTCATAAGTTTAAAATTATGTGTAGACTTGGATAAAGACTAGAAAAATATAGATGGGCACAGTGTCTCATAGCACTCTGGGAGGCCAAGGAAAGTGGATTTTTTCAGCTCAGGAATTCTAGACCATCCTGAGAAAAAGTGAGATCTCATCTCTACTAAAAATAGAAAAAAACTAGTGGGCATTATTGTGGGTGCCAGTAGTTCTAGCTACTTGGGAGGCTGAAGCAAGAGGATCACTTGAGTCTAGGAGTTAGAGGTTGCTGTGAGCTATGAAACCACTTGGCACTTTAGCCTGGAGCAAGAGTGAAACTGTCTCAAAAAAACAAAACAAACAAACAAAAAACCCAAAAAAAACTAATTAATTTTTTTTAAAGATTTTAAAAAATGTAAAAAATACAAATTATTCTCAGAAATACAGTGGATAGGAAATTCAGTGACCTTTTTTTAATATATTGAAACTAATGAACAAAATGCTGTATTAAAAACATATACATTTAAAATTATACAGATTAGTGTATACAAAAAGAAAAGAATTCCTCATGAGCCATCCAATAATTAGGAAATGTTAATTCCAGAAAGTGTGTTAAGAACTCCTAGTTTTTCCTCAGAATCTCTGTGTATAAATGCTGCCTAAGGCTTAATTTTTAATAGGCATATATGCCCATTAACACCAGAAAGGTAAATATCAAGTAAGAAAGTCCCATAAAATGTTGCAACCCCATGACACCTTAGAGGGTGATTAGGAAAAAATATCATGTAAGCAATTAAAAACACTAGATATACCTTCCTGAAACAGTCTTACCTTTGAGTGAGACAGCAGAAATCTCTCCCATTCATATAGCTTTGGGGCCTGTATTCACAGTTATCAACTGCTGCAGAGCCCCATAAGCCAAACCTTTGGTTAAACAGACTCCTTGGCAGTGTTCCCAGATGCCTGGGAGGTATGAATGTACATTAACTCGGGACTTTAAACAAGGCCTCAGTGTGGGTCCAAGGATTCTGTGCTTGCACCTCATCAATCATATGAGAGAATAAGCCATCATAAGCATGAATCAGCATAAACATGAAAGTTTAGAGTAATATCCAGAAAAATTGCTTGTATCAGAATGACAGGGTGATGTATGTGTGTGTACTATGTTTGCACAGATAGACGTGGGCAATAGAGAAGAAGAAACACGAGGTGACAGAATGTGACTGAAACGGATGACAGACCTTTTAGAAGATATAATAATTGAAACAAAGAAATCAAGTATTAGAGTCAAAGAAGTAAACTGGAGGAAAGATGTGAGAAATTACACTGAATCTTGCAAAAGAGAAGAATATAGGAGTGTTTTAAAGATACAGAGAAAGGAGTGAGAGAGTTCTAAAAATGAGATATCGGGTAGAGCGAGAAGAATTTTCAAAATTTCAAAAGCTCCTAGAATTGATGGAAAATGCCAGCCCACAGATATAGCAAATATTTAAAATCCAAAGTAGAATAAGTGAAAATAAATCCACACTGAGACATTTCACGGTAAAAACAGGACATTAAAGAAGATTTTTTTTTTTTTTTTTTTTTTTTATACAGAGTCTCACTTTGTCACCCGGGGTAGATGCCATGGCAGGATAGCTCACAGTCACCTCAAACTCTGAGACTCAAGAGACCCTCTTGCTTCAGCTGTCCAAGATGAGAAGGTTTTAAAAGCAGTCAGAGAGTCACAAATTCTTTACCAGCAGAGATCAGACTTGTGGCTAATGTCCCAACAGCAACAGTAAACAAAAGATGTGAAGATACAGAAATGTATAGATAGTAAAAATGCTTTTCACTAAGATCGTGAAACAAAAGTATTTTAGACAAATAAAAACTGAGAAACATTATTAACAGACTGGCAAAATTAACTTGTAAATTTCTAAATTTCTCCTATTTCAAGTAAGAGACAATTCATCCACAAAGGGTTTTCAAGCAAAAAGATACAAGGAAGTAGGAAGTTAGAAAACAAATGAGTAAATCTAAAGAAAAAGATAGCATCTGAAACACTAAATTCACTATCTAAATTCAGGAATAAAAGGAACCATCACTGAAGAATTGCTTACGTTTTGAGAGAGAGATTAGAATAGAATGCAATCTATTTCCATGTGTTATACAGGATGTAGTTTAAAATGTTGATACACTGTATATTTTAGTAAGTATAATACATGCTGGCCCCAATTTATAAAGCCCCCCCAATCTTTAATTTATTACAATGTATAAGAAATTTTAGGAATATTGCTGGAAATGATACTAATGTACAGACATCATATTGCTAATAATAAAAATAAACATTGAGAATAATGATGTCAATAATGTTCAATAATGTTCTATAATGTTTTTGAAGTTATCATATATTAAGGGAAGAAAAATATAAGACACCTAGGCCTATAAAGGTGTGAAAGGCTTATACAGAAATATATTAAACTTTTTGAAGGGAATTGAAGAGGAGCTAAGTGTGTAGAGGGATGTACCATGTATAAGTACAAGGAACCATATACCACAAAGATGGTAATTCTTTTCCAAACAATATAACAATTCAATTTATATGAAGGAAAGTAGGACTAAGGGGAGCTAAGGTGGTTCAAAGAGAGAAAAGAAATCAGACATCTTGCATGACTAAATATCATGATTCAATAAAAAAGCTATAAAAATTAAGCTGGTATTATATTGGTTTACAGAAACAAAAATAGAGCTTGAAGAACTTGAAAACTGATCTGCAGATATATAAAAGCTTGATACACAAGAGCTGGTTTTGCACGTTTCTGGGAAAAGGATTCATTGCACCAAGGTAACTGGTAATCCTAAGGGAGACAAAAAAATGAAACCTAAATCTCTTCACATACCATATACAAAATCTATTCCTGTTGAATTAATGTAGAAGGGAAAAAATATCATTTTAAAAAGAAAACTTAAGAGAACATTTTTGTGACGTTGGAATTGAAAATTTCCTGTGTAATACACAAACCTCACATTCTGTAAAAGGAAAAATCAATAAATTCTACCACTTTTTTTTTTTTTTTTTTTTGGTAGAGACAGAGTCTCACTTTATCACCCTTGGTAGAGTGCAGTAGTGTCACAGCTCACAGCAACATCCAACTCCTGGGCCTAAGTGATTCTCTTGCCTCAGCCTCCTGAGTGGCTGGGACTACAGGCGCCCACCACAACACCCACCTATTTTTTGTTGCAGTTCGGCCAGGGTTGGGTTTGAACCTGCCACCTTCAGTATATGGGGCTGGAGCCCTACTCACTGAGCTACAGGCACCACCCAATTCTACCACATTTTAACAATAACTTCTGCTCATTAAACATCATAAATGAGAATGAAAAGATGGAACCACAAATCAATGGATAATTTCTGAAACCAATATAAATGACAAAAGTTTAGAATCCAGGATATATAAAGAACTCTGAAAAACAAATGTGAAAGAAAAACAATCCAATAGAAAAACAGGAAATATTCATGCAAGTACTTCCCAGAAGAGGGAAGAGCAATAAAAAACATATTTTAAATATTTTAAAATACAACAGATCTCACTATAATAATAACAATACAAATTAAAACCACAGTGGGATTTGATTTTATACTTGATTGGTTGGCAAGAATGTGGTGTAAAAGGATCTATAATAATATACTAAGTAATTTGCTAAGAAGAATATGTTCCAGTTCCATCCATGTAAATGTGAAAGAGGTAAAGTCTCCATCTTTCTTTAAGGCTGCATAGTATTCCATGGTATACATGTACCACAATTTATTAATCCATTCGTGAGTAGATGGGCACTTGGGCTTCTTCCACAATTTAGCAATTATGAATTGGGCTGCAATAAACATTCTGGTACAGATATCTTTATTGTGATGTGATTTTGGGTTTTCTGGATATATACCTGGAATTGGAGCATATTCTTCTTAGCATAGTATCTCAAGAATGGAAGAAAAAGTATCCAATGTACTCAGCCCTACTATGAAGCTAATCTATAGCTTTCATATGATGGCTAAACCCCAGTTATAGCACAAGAAATGGGGAATGGGGCAAGGGAGGGGAGGGGTGGGGGTAGGATGGCTGGA
>CAUYRH010108967.1:0-25147 GCA_963574655.1 Perodicticus potto | reverse complement strand
GCAACAATAAACAAATGGGACTTAATTAAACTGAAAAGCTTCTGTACAGCCAAGGAGACAACAACCAAAGCAAATAGACAACCTACCCAATGGGAAAGGATATTTGCACATTTTGAATCTGACAAAAGTTTAATAACCAGGTTCTATACAGAACTTCAATTAATCTACAAGAATAAAACCAACAATCCCATACATCAATGGGGAAGAGAGATGAACAGAATGTTTTCTAAAGAAGACAGATGAATGGCCAGCAAACACTTGAAAAAATGCTCGTCATCCCTAATTATTAGGGAAATGCAAATTAAAACCACCCTGAGATATCATCTAATTCCAGTGAGGATGGCCTATGTCACAAAATCTCAAAATTGCAGATGCTGGTGCGGATGTGGAGAGAAAGGAACACTTTTACACTGCTGGTGGGACTGTAAACTCATACAACCTTTTCGGAAGGAAGTATGGAGAAAGCTCAAAGAACTCAACCTAGACCTCCCATTTGATTCTGCAATCCCATTACTGGGCATCTATCCAGAAGAAAAAAAAGACTTTTGTTATAAAGGCCCTTGTACTAGACTGTTTATCGCAGCCCAATTTACAATCACTAAAATGTGGAAACAGCCTACATGTCCTTCAATCCAAGAATGGATTGGTAAGCTATGGTATATGTATATCATGGAATATTACTCAGCCATCAAAAAATGGAGATTCTGCAGCATTTGTACTAACGTGGATGGAGGTGGAACACATTATTCTTAGTGAAACATCACAGGAATGAAGAAGCATGAATCCTATGTATTCAACTTTGATATGAGGACAATAAATGACAATTAATGACACAGTGGGCCATGGGGGAAGGAGAGAGAAGACAGGGAGAGAAAGAGGGAGGGGATGAGGGAAAGAAAACAAAAAAAAAAAAAAAAAGGAAAGAAAATAGTGACTAATTCTCATATAAATTGGAGACAATTTTGACCAAAGTACATTACTTAAACATTAATTTTTAATTCAACTTGTCAATATGTTGTTTAGGATATTGTATCCTCCTTTATAAGTGAAATATGTTTGTAGTCTCCCTCTATAACAATATATTTTCTCCAACTTCAGTATCAGGTGCATCCAGATCAAGTAGAACGATTTTGAAATATTTCTTCTTTTTCTATTGTCTATAAGATTTGACATGATCTGTTTTTTGAAACTATTTTTTACTTTTATTTATATAATATTAGTTGTCTATTTTTTGAGACTTCAGAAAAAAAATAAGAAGTTAACTCTTCATACTGAGCCTCGGAATTAAAGCATTCTATAATAGACATACTCTTATTTGAAAATGTGAACATTACTTTCTTTGCATTATTATTATTAATATTGCTTAACATTTTGATGCAGTAATCATCTGTTTTCATTTCTGAATGTATTTAGCTTGGTTCATTCTTTATGAGGTTTTTGTTTCTGGTCCTTATCTTAAACATTGTTATTGTTATTAAATTTTAAGCCTTTTTAATTCTGTGAAGACAAAAGTGGAAACCTAATAAACATATGTATATGTAAAAATAAAAATAAAGAAAGAAAAGAATAGAGACATTTTAAAATATCTATGTTTGCATCATCTTGAATTTAAGTGCCTTGAATAGCTTTTCCATTTGTTAACAAATCTATGAAGAAAACATCCATGATTAATGTAGCAACCTGATTGCTTTTCCACTAAAACATTTGAATAAATAGTGAAATTATCAAAGCATACATTTTACTTATTTGTTTAAGTAACCAAATAAATAATAATGTCATATACCAACATAGAATTAGAAGCTAAATATATTATCAAAAATTTTTAAGCTAAATATAATTCTTCTGTATTTTGTCATCTTAAAGTTGAATTTCTGTCAATCTGTTTACTGAAAAGGGCAAATAGGCTTTTCCATAATAGTCAAAGGTTTGTTTTCCTAGGTCTAAGGACTGATGTTTTATAAATTTGAGATTGACTGTTAAAAAAACAACCCAAACAACCACATTTTTAAGAATGTTTACTCTAGGGAATTATGTTCGTTCTTTCAGAGGAGTAAGTTGTGTTTACCATAGGAGGCTGAATCTGCTCAACCATCTTTTGAAAATTGACTTGCTGAATATAATTTTACTGATCTAGTTATAACTAACCAACTGATAGATGAGATCTGAGAATTCTTTTAAGGTTTGAATTATTTAAAAACATGCTTCTAAGCATAAATCTATAAAAGAAAATCTTAATGTGTTTTCAACGAAATAACTTCAAAAAACAAAGCAAAACACTGTTCCTCCTTAAAGATGTCACTGAAGTTCAGTATATAAATAAAGAAGATAATGGTCATACCCTTAACAGAAATAATGCTGGAGAATTTGGTTAGGAAGGAAGATATTTAGGTTTAGAAGTACTAAATTGGAGAGTAAGCTGGACTTGAAAGCAACAACATTCTGATGTCACAGCTCTGGGAATCAAAGTTCTCAGAAAATGTCTGGAGAAAGAAAGAACCAAGTATCTATTACAGTCAATACTGGAAATATGCCAATACCCAATGAGTGAAGGGCCAGAGAAAATCTGTGGCAGTCTACTTAGGAAAAAAATAAAATAAAATGAAGTGAGGAATGAAAATTTTGTTAAACACACATAGAAGTTTGTCTTAATTAGTGTTCTTCAGAAAAATAGAGTATCATCAGGAAATATATATATATATACACACACACACACACACACATAATATATATAAAATGACACAATTATATGTACACAAACACATGCACAACTAAAAATTGGCTGATGTGTTTATGGAGGGTGAGAAATCCCATGATCTGCTGTCTGCAAGCTAGAGACCCAGAAAAGCTGCTGGTGTAGTCTGAGTGCCTGAGAGTCCAAGAGCAAATGGTATAGATCCCAGTCAGTCCAGGTCTGAAGGCTCAAGAACGAAGACTGTCCAGGACAGTATATCAATGTCCAGCTCATGCAGTCAGTTAACAGAGAGGGAAGTCAACCTTCCTCCACCTGTTTGGTTTTTTTCAGGGCTTCAGTGATGATGAAGTATGATGTCCAGCCACACTGGAAGGGCCATTTGCTTTACTTAGTCCACCATTTCAAATGCCAATCTCTTTCAGAAACACTTTCCCAGACATAGCCAGAAATAACGTTTAATCAGACATCTAGGCATTCCATGGCAGAGTTAAATTGACATATGAAATTAACATTAATAGGGTTTTCAGAAAAATCTTGTAAGTGGACAGTCTGGAAGGAGAACTCTTCTTTCAAATAATGTTAAAGAACTAATAAAAAATACTAATGAAATTCCCAAGTGTGTGTAATGTTAAAATCTTAAGATATACCTCTTATAATGTGGTGACTTATAAAAAATTCCTTGAACACCTGAATTATTGGAAGTCATAAATGCTAACATTCTATTCATTTCAAAACCTATATTTTATATGCCTTTCTTCTGACAAATTAATAAATGAAGAAATATTTTGAGGTGAGTAAGGTCAGCATGCAGTATTGGGTTGTAAGATGAAGAAGCATTTGTAAAAGTACAGGTAAAAGTTATTTTGTAGATGATATTTATGTACTGATCTATTATATATAATTCAATAAGTAATGATGTAGGAAATTATCCTATATGCTGATTTTAATAATTTGTTTATAAGTTCATCTCTCTTTTCCTCATCTACTTTTCCTCTTTTTGCTTGCTCTGATTTTTTTTTTTAGTTATCAATTTCTTTCAGTACTGAATTCAATGTCAGTATGGATTAAACCCCAATTTTGACTAATTTATACCAAGACATGTGACTTCAAGGTCAATAAGACTGCAGGTGGAGTTTCATAATTCCCATGGAAATGTGTAGGAAAATTGGAAGCAGCTGAGTATAAGGCATCCTTGCTCTGGGGTGAAACTACATACTAGATCTCAGCTTTGAAAATAACTTGCTGTAGCACCGTAGTCAATTCAGTTACTCTTTTTGAGTTTCACTCTCTTCATCTTAAAATGGGGAAAAATATTTTCTTTTTAGGGTTATTGTGAAGATCACTAAATATTTATCTAAAGTCCCCATCATTTTAGCACTGTGGTCCCCAACCCTTGGGCTGTAGACTGGTACTGGTTAGTGGCTTGTTAGGAACCAGGCTGCACAGGTAAGAGGTGGGTAAGCCAGCAAAGCTTCATCTATACAGCTGCTCCACTGCTCACATCATTGCCTTATCGCCACTTCCTGTCAGATAAATGGTGGCATTAGATACGTAGGAGGGCAAACCCTACTGTAAAGCAAGCATGCAAGGGACCTTGGCTGTGCATTCCTTAGGAGAATATTGCTTCACGATCTGAGATGGAGATGTAATACACTTGGATCATCCCCAAACCATCCCCACCCTTGTCTGTGGAAAAACTGTCTTCCATTAAACCGGTCCCTAATGCCAAAAATGGTCTAACACGTAGTATGTTCTTGTTTAAATTTAAGATTTTGACTAAGAAAACTGGTGAAGATGTCATAAAGGACAACTAATTTGAACTTTGGAAGACTGAATAAAATGTTGACAGATAGTTGGTGGGATATTCCAGAGGCAAGCAAAAGGTAATCAAAAGATGGGAAGCTCCAGGTGAATATTGGAACAGTGTGGACAAAAATATGGAGAAGGGCAGTTGCCGTTGGTATGTACCCTTTGAAACTGGATTTTTCTGATACATATTAGTTGGGCACAAAACTGAATTTTAATTCAGCCGCATGATTTGGGGGAAATTATATAGTCTAGCCAAGTTTATTTCTTTAACTTTAAAGGCAGATAATAACATTGTGAGACTGGCTCTTGTTAGTGCTCTATATAGAGTGCTGTGTGAACTGTGTGATGCCACGGCACTCTACCGAGGGCGATAGAGTGAAACTCTGTCTCTACAAATAATAATAAAAAACAGAAAATAGAGTGGTCATTACATTATTAGACTTTAGATGAGATTTTGATAGACAAAGATAATGACATATGAAAGAAGGAAATCATTTCAGACAAAGGACTAGTATGAACTAGGGATACGAATAACACAAACTATTAGTACTTGAAAAAATGGCATGGTTTAGCTGTGGCATGGGAGATAAGAAGGAGAATGTTGGAAGATAACGCAAGCAAAGTTGGTAGTGAACGCCAAACTGTATCTTTTCATGTTAATGTTTTTAATTTGATAGGTAACGAAACAGGGAAGTAACAAATTCAAACCATGTTCAATAGAGCGACACTTCTGCCTCACTTCCCTGTAATCATTCTTACAACCACTGCTCAATCTAGAGTTTCACAGTGAGGATGCCTGGGAATTTCATGGGGCTCTTGAATATGACAGAAGGTGCTAACTGAGTGAGTGGGTCTATTAACAAGGGTACAGATGAAAGGAAAAAGGGCATTGCGCAGGGGACAAAAGAGACTAGGTTTTGGAAAATTTGAATGATTACCAGTAGGAAGGAGATATTTCTAGTTTGGATCTTTGGAGAAGGCTTAAAACTTGACTTGGAGAGCTAGAAATCACTAGTTTGATATGCTGATTGAAGCCAGGATGGGGAAAATTAGCTGGAAATGTCTGTAAAGAGAAAGGACAATGAGGCGCAAACTTTCTTGCTGCCTAAAATTACACCAGCAAAGCCCGGGTTTATGGCACTAAATTGATGCCTTTGGGGTAATTTTTTTTCATTCTCTTCTGTTATCTTTTGTCCTTTAATCTTGGGACTGCTGTCTTTTCTTTTTAGGTTTCCATTTTCAGCTTATCTTGTCCCTCTTTGGGCCATAGGAACTTCCATCAGTCTATCTATCCATCTAGCTTTCAGCTCACAAATATTTATGAAATAATAGATAATTAAGATGCCAAAAAAAGAATAAGACATAGCCCCAGTTTTCAGGGGATTTAGCCTCATAGTGAAGAAAGATATACACTATTAATAATGAAAATCTGATAAACATCACGATAGGTACATGGGGGAAAGGGGAGAATCTTGCACTCTATAGGGGAGGAAGGAATGAGAAGGCTTTTTTGAAGGACATGAGGCCTAACGTAATTCATAAGGAGGAAACAAGAACCACTTAGAAAGGTGGGGGATTTCCTGGGAAGAAATCAGAATGAGGAAAAGTAGAAAATGGAGAAGTGTGATGTCATCTCCCATAGAGTTCATATCCAAATCTTCCCAATTATCCCAAGACGCTCCTTATGGCTTTCTGTTTTGGTTAAGCAAAGATCCAATTTAATTTAACATGTTACACTTTTTTTATATGTCTTTAGTCACTTTTAGTTTGAGGCAGTCCTTTCACCTATAGTGTTGTCATTGTCATTTTAATGGCATTAATTTTTTTTTGTAATCCAAGATTTGTGGCATTTTCCTACTTTTTTCTTATGCTTTCTTCATGATGTCCTTTAACTTGTTCTTTTATTCCTATATTGATTGCTAATAAAATGGAAGGTAGTTCATTAGGTCTAGAAGCCTAACGAGGCTCAGGTTAAATATTATGACATTTCATAGTTGTTAGAGAATACTTCATATTATAACACATCAGGAGGGGTATAATATCAGATTGTTCCTCTATTAGTGAGGTAGAATTCTGTGACTCAGTTACTGTATATAAGGGGCTGACCACTACATCATTTCATTGTAAAGTCAGTTTTCCCCTTGGCAATCATTAAGCAATCTATGAAGTGACAAGTGTCAGGAGACACTCCTTCATAAATCCATTCTGTTTCTATACATTTTAAAAGCAGAGACTTTCCATCTTCCAGAACTGTTGAGAAATAAATTTTTATTTAAGCCGTATTTCATGGTATTTTGTCAGAGCAGTCTGAGCTAACACAACCCTTTTATCTCTACTTTTTGAAAATGCCAAGGTCATTTTCTTTTCCTCCCATTTTATCTTGTTATATGTTACTTCCTCTGCTCAAAACCCTTTTACTCCAGCTATTTCCCCAGCTATTTCTGACTCTGTGTAGAGCCCTGACCATTGCATTCAAATTAATACCACTCTCTCATTCTCTCCGTAATACTTATAGCTCTTACAGGAAACCGACCAATTTATCATGTTTGAGTATTTATTCAGTTTTTATTTGTTTGTTTCTCCACCTTCCTACATTAGAGTATCAGTTCTATGAAGGCACCTCATAACAGCTCAATAAATGTTTGTTAAATGAATGAATGCATCCATCTTGATTTAGAAACATGAATACCTGTACGTTACCACCAGCACATAGTTCTAGAGGATCTGAGAGACCTGAGAAGGATGTTGTTTTAAGTCATGCATGATTCTCTATGATCTGGCCTGGCTTGGAAGAGGGTAAATATTACATAAGATCTAATCGAATTGGCTGTTTTAGTTCTTTCTGTCACTCTTGTAAAGCCCTTGGCTAATTGAGGTTTGAACACTAATTAGAAGATGTTGCAAAAGCCATATTGTGAATTTCTCAGGGCAGGGTAAAAGTTAACCCAGTATATGGGGTGGCAGGTGTCACCCAAATTGGGTTGTGCAATCAAAGGGACTTTCTGGAGAAGGCGTTCAGAGTGGTTTGGAACCAGATTGCCGTCTGTATGCCTGGGACAGTCCTGGGCCTCTCCTTCTGGTGGTTACCCCTGGAGGACATCTGGTGTTGCACTCTACTAACAGTTTAGTGAGAAATGCAAAGAGAAGCTCTTTATCTTTATCTTGTATTCTTCCTAAACTGACTGAGTTCAATAGCAGCTTCTGGAAAGCATTCTAATAATCTCCAAAGTGTTTAAGAAGCGTTACTCACATTATCACTGAAACATGTCTTGCTCCAGAAATGTATTTACTGTTCTTTTCAGAAACACAGATGCAGTCTAGGTAAATAATACAAAACAGTGACTCTCATGCCAAGGGAAAATGCCATTTATCTATTTAAAAAGCAAATGAAATCATTCATGCTGGAGGATGATGTATGATAGATGAAGATCTTAGATTGCTCCCTTCTGATTAATCTCTACATGCATTCATAACTACATTTCCAAGTTTATCTCTTTTGGTGTAACAATGGAAGGCCTATCTGTTTTTAAGTCAGCACCATTATAATAAATGAAAATATATTATCTTAATTCTTTTATATCTAGGAGATATAGCTTCTGCTAATTTACCAAGTAGTGGCATGCTGAAAAATAAAAGGAGTTTGTGGAAATATTCGAATGAAAAATTTAAGGTCTCCACATTATGAGATTATTTATTTCTTTATAAATTTTTAATTTGTTTGAAATATCAAATCATAAATGATTGCCTTTCAGTAAGAAAGAATTTGAATGAATAAACAGTAGCAGCAAAGAGCAGGCCTGTTCTTGCTCCTTTTTCTCTATTTCATAAAGTAAGAGCTATACCACTCACAGTTAGGTGATCATTTGGAACGGCAATATGTTTTAAGTGTGATGACTCATTCTTATTCTACTTACCTCAAGAGCACATGCATGATTGAATGTATATCATGTGGTTGAAGCAATTTAACCTTCAAGTTATTGATGTAAATCTGGAAAATACTCAAGACAAGCCAAGTGCCTCATTCATGGTATGCACCCAAGAAATAAATATTGAATGACTGTGTCCTTGCTGCTTTAATTCTGTTCCCAATATTGAAATGGCATGTAAATTCCACTGAGACCCATGGCTTATGAGATTGGAGTGGGAGGAGGTATTTTCAATCTGAATCTTCAGAGTATATTTGCCAAAGAACATTAAGGGAAGTTGAAGCGGCCAGCTAAAGTAGAAAGCCTAGATGCTGCTATTGGATTCGGCCTGGATATAAAAGGAGAAGAAAATAGTTTAATGTGGGAGTTGTGCTGATTTTCAAAGGAGTTTTTTGTCTTCTGTGCCTGGGTCTGGAGTCTATGGAGACCCAGGTGTTTGAGTTGGTTTGAAATGAGTGTGCAGATTTTGGAGCCCCAGGCATTTCTTGTTCTGCTGTATAGTTTCATAGAGAAAATCCAAGAATGAATTAGCAGGAGGTTTTGAGGTTGATAGAAGCTGCATTTTGGGCTCAGCTGTATGAGAGTGGAGAACAGAGTGAACTGCTGGCCCAATGATACGTTCCCGGATCTGTGTGGCATATGTTATGTGACATCACAAGCCTGGAACGCTGCTGGCGGCTGCCAGAAAAATATAAAATCTAATGGAAAAGTAACCCACTGAACCAGAATGAATCAGCTGTTCATTTCTTCTCTATTGGAATTTATCTTAAAAATTAAAATTCATGTAATTTAGAAACTCGAAGTCAAGAAATAGGAAAGCTCATTATTCTGTCCCTCTTGAACACCTAGTTAGTTATGTTGGTTTTATGGGTAAAAAATTGGAATGTAGATGAATCTTCACAGATTTATTTTTTGGGAGGCATCTATTATTCTCATCTAAGTGGTTCAATGTTTTATTGATGCTCATTAATTTCTGTTACATCCTGCGAATTAGGTAAGGGGAAAATATTTTTCTCCTACTTGTGCACGGCAAAATGCTATGATGAATTCCTATTCTCTGGGCACAAATGTTAAAATATCCCTTAGCTGTGTAATCCACCCCCCTCCTCCTGCCTCCACCTGAATCATGGACAGTTCACTTTTTATGAAAAACTGGTTTTGGCCTGGGGTCATGCTTAACATATTTTCATGATTATTGCTGGCACAGAGCATGATAGTTGTGTGAAGTATGTATTTCTTTCTTATGAAAGCTGGGATAACATAAATGACTTATAAGGCTGATGGGAAGATTAAGCAGGGTTTGTTGAAAACATCAAAGTTCCTGGCACAAACAAGTGTTTCATATAAACTTTAATCAGAAACCGATTCTCACTGTCTGGAGCTGGTTGTTCTTCTAAAAGACATTAATTGGCTTTAAAATTTTTAAGTATTTAAAAAATTATGGCATCTTATTTTGGGTTGCTATAACACAACATCACAGACCATGTGGATTATACAACAGAAATTTACTTTTCACAGTTCTAGGGGTTGGGAAGTCCAAAATCAAGGTGCCAGCAGATCTGTTGTCCAGGTTTACAGATGACAGTGTTCTTGTTGTATCCTCACATAGAGGAGAACACAGAGCTAGAATAAGCTCTATGTCTCTTTTTACAAGGGCATTAATTGCATCCATGAGGGCTTCATACTCATGACCTGTTTACCCCTGCTGACTTTAGATCCAAACATCATCACATTTGGAATTAGGACAACAACATATGAATGTTGAAGGAACATATTCAGTTCATAGCATATGAAAAGAAGAAACTTCTTCCTAAAAATGTAATACGTAGGAAGCATATTACAACAAGATATGAAGATTCTCTTTTCTTAATATTATGTTGTATCCTTTGCCTATTTTCTTTCATCATTTCAGAGTGAAAATTCAGATTGCTTCTTCCCCCAAATTGCAACTGAACAAAGTGTGTAGTGGATTTGAGAATACAGGATGATGAAATCTATAATTGCCCAGGTTTCATG
This sequence comes from Perodicticus potto, assembly GCA_963574655.1. NCBI lineage: Eukaryota > Metazoa > Chordata > Mammalia > Primates > Lorisidae > Perodicticus > Perodicticus potto. The sequence continues at coordinate 14,704 of CAUYRH010108967.1, read as the reverse complement.
GCTATTTTGAGCAGAATCCTCTGAAAACAGTGGAGTGATGGAGATGCTGTTTGGGGAGTCAGATGATCTGGTCCCCAACCCATCTCTGGTGGGAGCCTCAGAGTCAAACACTTACCAAGTTATACTTTCAGTCTCTTCATTTGTAAAGTAGGAAAAATAATAATTACTGCATAAACCTCATGGAGTTGCTGTAACATCATAATGAGCTTATATACATGAAAATGCTCTGAAAATTGAAATGGATTAGACAAGTATGAGGTATTAAAACTGTCAGGGGACTCTCTAGAAATTTTCTAACAATTTCAAAACTAGAGGAATCATTGTGGGTGGAGACCTGAAAGTGGTTTCTTCCCAATGGGATAGTTGAAAGGAGTCAGATTGTTTTAGGAAATCGTGCACAAGTGATGGTATTATTCACTATTCATATTTGAAATTCTAAGAAAGGACAAGCTATTAGTTTCTTGATCCATTAAGCAATTTTAATCCCTTTTCACTTTATGAGGTTCGAAATTCCATCACCTTTTTAATCTAGTCCATAGACTAAAACAATGTAATTGTAGCAAAATCTGAATGCAAAGGTATAGGAGACACTTCAGTTTAAGTTGCCCAAATAAAACTTAGTGGCTTTAGAAAAATGGTTTTTTTCTTGTTTTTCTTTCATGTTTCATGGTGGCTCAGAAATTCGAACAGGTACAGGGGGAGAGGCCTTGTTTTTACTTCACTGTAGTAGGGGCCTCAGAAGGGAGACTTGAAGGCTGGGTAATAAAATCTTGTGACTTGTTTTCACTCACATTCCTGATGGTTGATACAGATATTACCTGGAGGCCAGGCTGGTGTTGTCTGCAAGAAAATCCATATGTGGCCTGTGTATGTGGCTTGAGTTTCCTTATAACAGGTGGCTGGGTTCTGGGGGTGGGGTGGGGAGAGAGAGAGAGAGAGAGAGAGAGAGAGAGAGAGAGAGAGAGAACACCAGGCAGAGTTTTAGTTTCTCGACCTAGCCTTAGAAATCACACATCATCACTTTTGTCCTTCTCCATTGTTTGAGCTAGGCATGGGTCTCTGCCCAAATTCAAGAGGAAAAACATAGACCACATATCTTGTTGGGAGGAATGTCAGTTATACTGTAAGACAAGCATATGGGAATAAATAGATGAGGGCATCTTTGTAAAATACAATTTGTCACTTATTCCTTTTTGTCTAGCCATTTTGGTTGGTGAGGTTAGCCTTCCCTGGGGCTATAATTATAGTGTCTGCAACATGCAAGGAGGTGTGGTGAATTCGAGTGCTAGATTGTATACCTTTTGGTAAGTTTAAGGAAACAAATAGATGGGCTCCTCCTTCCTGGACAGGTAGAAGTTTCCAGAGGATTATTCTTTTATTTTCCTGCCAGGGATTCCCATGGATTAGTTCTTTGGATTCAAGCGCTACCCTTTCATTCTTATTTGCTTCATAATTAAAGTATTTTTTAGAGAAATAAAGGCACTCAGGCTAGTTCTTCAACTGTCAGGAACCAGAAATTCTCCATCATTCTTATTTACTACTACTACTCTCCTCCTCCTCCTCCTCCTTCTTATTTATTGAGACAGAGTCTCACTTTGTCACCCTCAGCAGAGTACTGTGGCATCACAACTCACAGCAACCTCCAACTCTTGGGCTCAAGCGATTCTCTTGCCTCAGCCTCCCTAATAGATGAGACTACAGGTGCCCTCCACCACACACGGCTATTTTTGTTTGTTTGTTTGTTTAGCAGGCCCAGGCTAGGTTTAAACCTACCAGCCCTGAGCTATAGGCACCTAGCTCATTCTTATTTTCTTTTTGTTTTGGCTGGGACTGGATTTGAATGTGCCACCTGTGGTATATGGGGCCGACACCCTATTCACTGAGCCACAGGCACTGCCCATCTTATTTTCTAAATAGCCTGTAACTATAGATTTGTTTTCTTCTTTGCCCTAGGAATTATGTAGACCACTATCGTCTTGTTTCCTAAAATCTTTAATTGATTTGATTTTAAAATTTATATCTAAGTTTTTAAAAACAATTTTATGGTACCATGACCAGGGTGGCCTGTAATATTTCTAGTATTCAAATTTTTATTGCTTAATTATAAAGTTGATTTTTATTTCCACTTAAGAGAAATCTTGAATAGAATATATACCTTTTTTTGGGAAAACTATATTTTTCTACTTAGATTCCTTTTAGATTTCCTTCTTTATCCTTTAAATTCAGTATATTTTAAAGTCATTTCTAGATGAGAAGTATTTTGTTGTTGTTGTTGCTCTGCATATTACACAAATAAAGCAAATCATTTTAATTTGCAAGTTTTCAGGTTTTACCTCAGGACTTTTTCCTATATTATGTCTATAATTATGCCTGTTATGCTTGGTTTCATATCTCTAAGAAGTCTTTCCTGTCTTTCTTTCTCATCTTAGGATTATTAAACTGTTTTTGAATGCAGTTAGATCTCTAATCTTATCTGGATTTTTTTTTTTTTTTGATGTGAGATAAGTTGTTAATCATTATTTTAGTTTCTTCTAAAATTTATTACCAGTGTTCCAATCCTAGTGATTCAAAGTGACATATTTTATGATATTACAATTCCCACATGTATTTAGATCTATTTCTGTACTATCTAATTGTGCACTGATCTATTTTTCTATTCCTTTTAACATCTCTAATGCTATTTTAATTATAGCAGCATTACATTTATTTTAACAGTAGTTCATGTCAAGTTCCCCCCCTTTTTTTCATTATTGGTTTTTTTATGATTCTCACATATATATTTTCCAGATGGACTTTTGAAATTCAACAAAATAATTTGGTATATGTTATTTGGTGCATGTTAATGTTCTAGGAAAGAAATGTTCTATGTCTTCATTGTTCAATATAGTAGTCACTAGTCACATGTGGCAATTGAGCACTTGAAGTCAGTGAATGAAACTGAGGGATTGAACTTTTAATTTATTTTTAATTAATTTAAATTTAAATAGCTACATATAGTGGTTACCATAGTGGACAGGTTACCCACCATACTGGACATACCATACTAGAAGGCAGAAATAGATGGAGAGGGAACAGATCATAGGTATTCCCAGGAAGGGATTTTTAATTTTTCTTATATTTGTTTAGATAAATAGGAAGATAAATTCCTTCACATGGTCTCCTTTTCTGCCTAGCTTTATGCCCAGGAACATGATGGGACTACATCCACCTTTCCTCCTGTTTCTACTGACTACTGTGTCAGGGAAGAGATCACCATGCTGATAAATGTCACTCTTCATATGTCTTGGGTAACTCGGTTGGCACAACAGATCTTACTTACAGGATGTATAAGAGCAGAAATAGAGTAGTTCACACCATTTTCACTATTTTGCTTTCATCCTCTCAAATTGTGAGAAGTTAATGATGTTTTGTTAGGAGACCATGTTTTACTTACTCTCTATGTGAGTTCGCTACTATTTTAGTTTAAGTAGCAAAGTGATGGATTTCTTTGATTTTCTTGGTTTCTTTATTTTGACTTAGAATTTCTATCATTTTAGTTTAGGAATCCATAGCTCTGATGCCTTGGTGGACATCTTGCATTGGCTAAGCCATCCAGCTGATTATTTGCCATACTTATGCAAAGATGTCACATTCTTTCTTCTGGCTATTTCCATAATCTAGATTTTTAGATTTGGAAATAGTTTTCTAGTGTTTTAGACTTTGGCCCCATTGCCATAACCTTTTGGATCAGAGGTATTTGATGTGTAAATTCATAGATTGAGTATAAATCTATGTGGTAACATAAAGAAAATGAGTTGAGGTGATTTATTTTTTTTCCAAGTTTGAACAAAGAAAATCTAAGTAAATGATCCAGGTAGACTTGCAATAGTTATTTGAAAATTTATGAGAAAGAACCAGGGCTGGATCAGTTTTGACATGGTGCCTTAGAAACTAAGCAATGAGATAGCAGCAACTAACAGTGAGCAGAAAAGGAGCTAGTAACTAAGAGAGAGAGAGAGAAAGCATGCATGAGAGCAGGAGAACATGAGAAGCATGTCCTATCCACGGAGGAGCTAGAACAAGTGAGGCTAATGAGTTCCTTCTAATGTCATTACAGTCCCAGAGTATAAAAATGCTTAATGTAAGCATTTGTTTTTAATTTATTAATTTACTTAAGCTTTTGTTCATTTACTTATTTTTTATTTTCTTGAGATATCACCTAGAAATGCATTTCTTTTTCTTTTTTTTTTTTTTTTTTGGCCATTTTTGGCCAGGGCTGGCTTGGAACCTGCCACCTCCAGCATATGGGGCTGGTGCCCTACTCCTTTGAGCTACAGGTGCTGTCCTAGAAATGCATTTCTATTCCTTACAATTGGAAAAGTGTAGATTGAAGACTTGATAGAAGTTTTTCTTAGTTTTATATTTTATCTGGTTCTCTGAGTGAGGGGGTAGTCATTAGACACCTATGTGCCTGTCTCCTGGTTTTCCAAAGATTATCTGAGACACATGTGAATGCATCAGATAATGGCATGGAAGTTAGATGGGAGGATACTCAGGCAAGGAGAACAGTGTTGGGAAAGGTCTGAAAGCAAGAAGCAGCATGTTATATTTTGGCAATTACTGAAACAGTTTGGCATTTTGTTGAATATGAATTATTAGGCAAACAGCAGGAAGAAATGAGGGCTTTTGCCCCTATGTCAAGCAGAATAATGTATTGAAGAATTGATTTGTGTTTTGTTCTTTCTAATCTTAAGACATGCAAAGGAATGGTATTTTCCTTCCCTTTCCCATTCAGTTAGATCATTCCTTATCATTTCTTCCTTCCTTCAATAATTCTGTCACTCTTCATCAGTTTGTCTCTTTCCTATAACTTCTCTGTCACTCCTTTCCTTAGCTCTTCCCATACAGCCAACAAACCATCTCCTTTATCTCTCTTTAAAAAAAAGTTTAAACGAATATTTCTTTCTTTGTATTCTGCTACTTCATTTCACACCCTTTAATCCTCACCCAACACATTGAAAAAATAGTCTAGTCTCACTTTCTCACCTTCCAATCATCGATTTACCTCTTGTAATCAGGTTTCGATCCTATGACTTAAAGTACTTAACACATTGTGTTATAGTTTATTTTATCCTCTGCTAGATTGTGAGTGCCTTAGAAGTAGGAAGGACTGTCTCTTGACCTAAGTAGCATCTAGCACAAAATGTGTACTCTAGAAAACAAATTCACTCAACAAACATTATATGATGAAGCCTCATCCATTTTTCACTTAAGCTTATATGAACTGAATTTGTATTTCCTTGGTTTTGAAAGTAACAGAAATTTAATATTTCTAGGAATCATTTTATTTTCTATATATATAAATATAGAAATTTATATATTTCTATAAATACGATTTCTATAAATATATATAGAAAATAAAATATATATAAAATAAAATGATATATATTTGTATATATAAAACTGCCTTTCTCCTAGAATTCAATAGGATTATCTGCCCATGTTTCTGTCTGTATCTAGCTATTGTATGTCTGTAATCTAATTATACTTATATCTATGGTATTTAAATCCTGAATATTTATCAAGTTCAAATAAGCTAACTTGATTTTTTACCCTGATGGTTCTCAATACAAAATAGTTTGTATTTATATGCAGGTAAATGACACTTTTTCAATAAGATAATGTCACTTACAAATGTAAGAATAGAGCTTGTCATTAGCATCACATAGGCCAGTGTGGTTCAGGAGGACAGATAGAACATGGTTGCCATATGTTATTCCTGAAAAAAGTATTGTGTCATATTAAAGAAGATACTGGTAATTACTTGATGCCATTGTGTAGTCAGAATGTGTAAATGGCAAAGAAAATAAGAAAGGTTTCTGATACTTGGAGAAATTTAACTAACAGGAATAGGCAACACATGCATAAGAAAATGGAATACATTTGAGTGTGGAGATTTATTCAACTGGACATCAGTAGAATTTGCCTTTTCTAAAATGTTACAAGATCACTAATTTGTGACTTATCAGAGATATGTATACATGGTTATTTGGGGGTTATGCCTACTACCAAGGAATTGCTTAAACTATTATGGGATTTTAAGTGAAATGCATTTTACCTGACAAGGTTTTCTGGAAAAAGTCAATTTTGAGTCATGTCAAGAGGTTACATCTTCAGTAAAGAGAAAGAGGGATTGCTTTGATGGGTAAAATATTTGGGACACAGAAAATAATATGTTTGCATATTATTCAACAGTGAAAGTGAGCAAGGTGGTAAATGGTTTTGATGCCACCAACTAACAGATATAAGAAGTAGCTTTGAATCATTTCTCAGCTGAGAAAAAAGTGTTGAAAATGAGTAAACACACCAAGAGGTAGGAAGTTGTTGCTATTTAACAAAAGAACTTTGAATCTCGGAATACAATTGTGTACATGAGATTGAAAAGCTAAAGAAATAAATGTAAGTATATGACATAGAATATGGCCATGAAGAAAAATAAAGATGCTTATGAGGATTTATATTTGCAACCTAATCAAGATGCTCTTGGGGACATTGGTCTGGGTTCTGAAAAAAATCTTTGTATCTGAAAACAAAAAAATGGAGTAGGACATACAAATAGAGATGTTACTTAGAAAACCAAAGGTATAATCCTGTAAGTTAGAAAGTGAGAGGGAGACAGGGAAATGGAGATAGATATTAGAACTTGGGAAGTTATTTTAAAATTAATATCAAATAAAATGGGTAACTGAGTTATTTCAGAGACAGTGAATGGAAGGTAAAAAATTAGCAACTTGCAGCAAAACTATAAGGACTAAACGCTTTTCTTCCTAGGAGAATTAGGAAAAGACTTTATAATAAATGGTTTTCTCAAAGTTAATTGAGCTTTCTTAAAACAGTTGTTTTGATTTCTTTGTCTGAAAGATCATACATCTCTAGTGCTTTTAGGTCAGTCTTTGGCACATTATCTTATCCATTTAGTGAGGTTTTATTTCCCTGAACGTTCTTGATGATTATGGACATATGACAGGGTTTGTCCATTGAGGGATTAGTTATTTTAGTCTTCCTAGTCTGGTTTTGTTCGTACCTGTCCTTGTTCAAGGGATAACCAATGATTCTAAGCTGACTGATTGCTGTGTTCCCTGAGGCTATGATCACTGCAGCCAACACAACACTAGAGGACACTCTATGCTTACACTAGCTGCAAGTCTTGAGAGGGCGCTGAGGTTGACTAGGCTTTCTTTTCAGAATGACCCGAGGGAGCCACAGAGTGTTCTGTGGCTATATGGGAATGCCAGTCATTCTAGAAGACTGTCTTGATGGCCAGACAAGTGGCCTCCCAGCAGATCTGTGCACAGGTAAATGAGTCCACAACGGTAGGGAGAGAGGCCAGAGATAGGAGTTGTCCCCCTTGCAATATACTGTGGGATGGAGGCTTGAAAACCTGTCTTCTAGGCTTAGATAGCACACATCTTCTAGCAGTAAATAGTTAGCTTAGAAGTTCGCATATAAAGGAAGAGGAGGCTCTAGAGCTCTTGGAGACACACACAATTCTCAAAGTGTGATTTCTGGACCAAAATGCTCATCAGTGCCCAACATTTGTTGAAAATGCACATTGTCTGGCCCTTCCCTAGACATACTAAATCAAAATTTCTAGGTGTGGGTCCCAGCAATCTGTGTTTTAGCAGGACCTCCAGGTGATGATGAGACATGCAAAGTTTGAGAAATACTGATTTAGGCTATAGTGTGTACTCACTCCTGTTTCAGCACATCACTATGAAAAAGAATACCTCAAAACTGGAAGATATTGGAAAATATTAATGTAAGTGACTTTGCAAAGAGAATTCCTTCATGAGAGGTGATTGAGAGAAGAGTTTGTGAGAAGCATAATGAGAGAATGGTATTGCTAAGAAAATGCCTTCTTTCAGACTTAAAAGTGAGGAAAACATTAAATTATATCAACTATAAGGTTTTATTTTATTTTGCTACATGAAGTAATGTAATGAAAGAAAACAATTTGTAAATGATATTAATAAGAGATATATAAAACATTCACCACTCCCTTCCCATATCAGCATTTTCTTATCAACGTGAAGCAGAAGAATCTTTGTCTGTTTGGTTGGTTCTTAGGGATTCATTGTAAATCATAATAGAGTAGTGCTCTCTGTCGCTAACACATGTACTGCTGTTGCCTTCTTAAGGCTTTTCTTAGATGATAACAATAGTTGGTGTGTTAATTCTTTGCAAAGGCCATATGTGAAAATGGAACACGTTTGAGTCTGGAGATTTAATTGAACATCAGTCAGAATGTGCCTTTTCTAAAATGTTAAAAGATCACCAGTTTGTGAGCAATAAAGCCAATGTATTCAGAAATAATTATAGATGATGTAATCAGTTTGATAATGTGAAGGGAAAGAATAAATCAAAGCATACTGAAATGGGTTAAAAATATGTTTATATAGTTTTTTGTGCCATCTAAGATAAAATCAAGTTTGAGAAGAAAATAATTCTTTGAAGATTGATAAACACTTAGCAGTACCTAAGTTTAACTATAATTTTTAATATAAAATTTGCTGAAAAATAATATAGAAATCAAAAGAGTGCAAAAACTGTAGAACTTGATAAATTACCACAAAGTAGATATACTTGTCTAACTACAATACAGAAAAAATAGATAGATAGAATACAGATAGAATAGAAATAGTTCCCAAAAATTCTTATTTTTTGGAGATTTCCCCCAAAGGTGACATCTGTCTTGACTTTTAACATTATAGATTTGTCTTGCCTGCTTTTTAAAAATGTATATACCTCCATCAAATGGTGTATATTTTTTCATTGCGCCTTCTTTTGCTTATCCTTATGTTTGCGAAATTCATCTTTATTGAATATAGTTCTTGTATGTCCATGGCTGTCGGAGGCATTATTTTTATGCTTTAACAGAAAAATGGACACATTAATAAAAATTGGGAAAACAGATATAAAAGTCTATATTAGTATCCAAATATCAATATAATTATCATTTTGATAAGCATAACCTTCCCAAACTTGATGCCTGAGATTAGGATGTGGGAACAGGTAGTTGATTTGGAAGATGATCCCAGGAATGCCAACAAGAGTGTGTGGAACATGAGACCAGGAAGGAAATAATGGCTACTGCTTTTGGCAATGGGGACTCAATTCCACTAGAGAGCTCTGGGAGGCTGTGTAGAGATCACCCAGAACTGTTCCATTCAAGGAAAGGAAGCTGGGACATTATTCTACCAACCTTCACATTAATTGGAGTCTGTTCCCCAACTAAGGCATGATGTAAATCCCCAGGCAACTCCAGCTCACCTGGAACATAGGAGGAACATGCTCTTACAGTTGTAGTAAACTCTGGAGTAGAGAGTGACAGAAACTTCCATCAGTGGTCCTGCACCTAAAAAGGATAACACAGTAATGAATTACTGGTTGGCAGGTGGCTGTATCCAACTCCTAATGAAGGAAACTAAGTGTTTGAATAATCATCTTTGTATCTTGTTGGAACATGCTATTTCTAGTGAGCACAATTAAACTTTCTTCAGGTCTAGATTTGGTCTTTGTCTCATCTCCATGCTTGAGAGTTAGCCATGAGCACCAAGAAGTAGGGGCTATTTAATTACAGCAGTGGTTGTCTGTTGTAAGTTCTTGGTTGCATTTGATAATTAACCATTTGTACTTGGCCTCTTAAAAAGCACTGTATTAAAAATCAATCGGTAAAGTTACATTAAAAAAATGGATTTCTGAAGGCCATAATACTATCAATTTAAATTTTTAAAACTTGGCCTTTGATAAGGAATGGGATTAAAACTGACCTTCAATTTTTGATGACAGACTATTGCCATCTTTGCATGAGCTTTAAATTTAGAAATAACAGCTCACTTGTGTTATTTGAGGAGCTTAGAAGAAACCTTTTTACTTTGCAAAAGTAAAGTGTATTAAGATGTATAAAGTTCTTTATGTACTTCAATTTCCTTTTTAGTATCTGGAAAGCATTTGGAGAGTATGCCTATGAACCCTGCATAGTCTTGATTACCCATGAAGGATATGATTCAGAACTTGGTTTTAAACTATTGCCCTTGGTATCTATATTCTCCCAGCTCCCACCTTAGTCGTCAAAACTACTCAGAGATGAAAACAGTTTGAAAGAAGCTAGGGAGGTTCTTCATCTTACTAAAAAAGATCATAGGCTTTCTTTTCCTGTATACTTTTATATTTTCAAGAAAGTGTAACCTAATCAATATAAAATTATCTTCTGTTGAACATAAATTCATCATGTTGTAGTTCTCACCCAGTTTCTTCCATCTTCACATGGGTGGTCCAGAGTAGTTCTGTTCATTTCTTCCTGGATAACAAGCATGCGACTCTCCCGCACCCTTCCTTTCCCACTTAAATTCTGGTGTAGTTGTTTTTGTTTTTTAAGGCTGATCTTTGAATTGTTTATAAGGACATGATGTTTGGTTCTTTTTTCCCTGCTTTCTTTTGGTTCATTTTAAATTGGTGATGATGATTTGGTAACATGTTACCTAGAACTGAAAGCAATACTTTAGGTTCCTTGTATGGCATTGTAGAAAGTTTGACTCTTAACATTTTGGACGCTATTTTTCTTGATATGGGAAATCTTTGGTTAGAGACAAATTGCAATGAATAATTTCAAATTTCAATTATGCAAGGGGAATCATGAGAGGCTTTAGGGGAAATTATAAACTTATAATGGTTTACTTATTATGGTGAACTTTTTCGAAAAGTAACTTTGGTAGCAGTAAAATAAATGCATTACAAAGGGAAAGTAAGTTTGTACTGAATTTATTCCATTTTTATAACACTTGTAGATTTGACTAATAGGCAATCAATGCCTACATCTGTAACATATTATAACACACACATTGAGTAGGAACAGGAGGAAGATACAGTCCTGTGATTTCAACCAGGGTTCCCCTTCCACGTCTCTTGAACCTTCAGCATGATACTTTAGACACGTACATCTCCCTAAATTCTTCTTTATCTTATACACAGGGCTACTAATTAAAACAATGACTGATTGCACATTGTAAATAATAAGAAATAATACACTCTTTCTTCTAAGTGCTTGATCAACGTTAACTCAATTATCTTCTCAACTTTCTGAAATTGTGTTACTTTCATCATTCTATAAATGAGGAAACTCAGGGGTAGAGAACATAAGTAAAGTGTGCAGCGTCCCACAGCTAATAAGTGGCAGGGCTACACTTAGGCTCAGAGGTCTGGCTTTAGGCAGTCCGGTCTGAACCCCTTCACTCTGCCACTTCAGTAGTGCTAGGACAATATAGAATAAATGCCATGTAATGTGACCGCTTAGAGTAACCCCTACTTGATGGATGCAACTGTAGATATTTGTATCACTTGTGAGTAACAACAGTTTGTGGGAATAAGTACCAAAAGACAGGAAAAGCAAGTCTGGAATAGCAACCAGGATGTCTTTCTGCCATTTTGAGAGTAAATATGTTTTTTATTTTTTTTTAGAGAAAGAGTTTCACTTTGTTGCCCTTGGTAGAGTGCCGTAGCGTCACAGCTCACAGCAACCTCTAGCTCTTGGGCTTAGGCAATTCTCTTGCTTCACCCCCCTTAGTAGCTGGGACTATAGGCGCCCACTGCAATGCCTGACTATTTTTTTTGTTGCAGTTTGGCTGGGGCCAGGTGTGAACCCACCATCCTCAGTATATGAGTCTGGCGCCCTACTCACTGAGGCACAGGCACCGCCCAGTAAATATTTTTGAGTTAAGAGATGTATTAAAGAAAGATCCTCTTCTACCAAAATCAAATTAAAAGTAGAATTTAAGTGTTATTTGTTAGCAGCTCCCAGTTTTCTGTTTTTTAACAGTTTATTATCAATAAACTCTTTTTTAAAAAATACAATTTATGCATTTAATGTAATCATCTGTTCATAGAACTTTAAATCTTAAAATATCCATATGCTGTTTGATGTTAAATTTTACTTATCCACTTCCAGTCAGTTGTCATGATCACCACCAACACTGCAGTAGTTAATACTGAACATTTTCTCCTAGAGGAAATACAGGGCTAGGTTCCTGTTGGTCTCTGGGCACCACATTTTTGTCGAACAATGAACAGAAAACCCTGGCTTATGTGTGCTTCTATTTAAAGTCAACTTATTTAAGGTATATTGTTGATTCATTAACATTGAACTTGCAGCCAACAGCACCATAACTCATGCTTAAGTGAAGCTTATTGATATCATTTGTATATTTTTCCCTTCCAAATTTCATGTTGAAATTTGATCCCCAGAGTTAGAGGTAGGGACTGGTAGAAAGTGTTTGGTTGATGGAGGGGCAGCTCTCATTGATGACTTGGTGCCATCCCTGAGGTAATGAATGAGTTCAAGCTCTATTAGTCATTATGAGAACCAATTTTTTAACAGAGGCTGGCCTCCCTCATGTTTTTCTTACTTCCTTGTTCTCCCATGTAATGCCTGCTCCCCTTTCCTTTCCACCATATGAAGCTTTCTGAGTTTTTTACCAGAAGCAGATGTGATACCATATTTCTTGAACAGAGCTATGAGCCAAATAAACCCCTTTTCTTTATAAATTACCCAGCCTCAGATATTCCTTTATACCACAGGAGTGTCTAACCTGTGGCCCGAGGGCCACATACTAGTTTTGTAAGGACTTTTTTTGATTTTTGTCTGTGGTGTTGGATATCACAAACAACATGCACAGACCTTGTTTTGCTAATCAACTTTCATTAGTGTTTGTGTATTTAATGTGTAGCCTAAGACAACTATTTTTACAATGTGCTGTAGAGAGAAAAGAAATTCGGGGATCAAATTTCAACATGAAATTTGGAAGGGACAACCCTGCTTTATAGAAATGCTCAGGGACTGCCTAACATGTGTGTTTTCCTCGGGAGGCTTTTTATACCTTTCTTTTGCCTAGAGACAATAGATAGCATCTCAGCCCTAGACTGGAGGGCCATTTTCAACACAATGATCACTAACAAAATGCACAAAAATCCCTAGAAGTAAATAGAGCATGAAAAGCACATTGTTTACAGTATGAGAGTTGAAATAAGAAGGAAGAGGGGTACCTTGTTTGACCTTGTTTGAGCTGAAAATGTGCTCATTAGGTGACTCAAACTTTTGGCCATTTAAAGACCTTGAAAAAATAATACTTCATTTTACATGGAATCAGAAAAAACCTCAAATAGCCAAGACATTATTCAGAAATAAAAACAAAGCAGGAGGAATCACACTACCAGACCTCAGACTATATCAGGGGTCCTCAAACTATGGCCCGCGGGCCACATGTGTTGGTGTGAATTGTATTTGTTCCCGTTTTGTTTTTTACTTCAAATTAAGATATGTGCAGTGTGCATAGGAATTTGTTCATAGTTTTTTTTTTAAACTATAGTCCGGCCCTCCAACAGTCTGAGGGACAGTGAATTGGCCCCCTATTTAAAGTTTGAGGATGCCTGCTATAAATTAATAGTGATCAAAACAGCATGGTACTAGCACAAAAACAGAGGTAGATATATGGAACAGAATAGAGAACCAAGAGATGAACCCAGTTACTTCCCATCATTTGATCTTCAATAAGCCAATTAAAAATATTCAGTAGGGAAAAGACTCCCTATTTAACAAATGGTGCTGGCTGAACTGGCTGGCGACCTATAGAAGACTGAAACTGGACTCACACCTCTCACCATTAACTAAGATACACTGTCACTGGATTAAAGATTTAAACTTAAGACATGAAACTATAAAAATACTAGAAGAAAGTGTAGTGAAAACACTTGAAGAAGTCGGCCTTGGAGAATATTTTATGAGGAGGACCCCCAGGGCAATTGAAGCAACACCAAAAATACATTACTGGGATCTGATCAAACTAAAAATCTTCTGCACAGCCAAGAACACAGTATGTAAAGCAAGCAGACAGCCCTCAGAATGGGAAAAGATTTACAGGTTGTTTTAGTAACCAGAATCCAAGGAGAACACAAACATATTAGCAAGAAAAGACCAAATGATCCCATCTCAGGGTGGGCAAGGGACTTGAATAGAAACTACTCCAAAGAAGACAGGTGCATGGCCTATAGTCACATGAAAAAATGCTCACCATCCTTAATCACTAGAGAAATGTAAATCAAAACTACTTTGAGATATAATCTAACTGCAGTAAGATTAGCCCACATCACAAAATCCCAAAACCGTAGATGTTGGCTTGGATGTGGAGAAAAGGGAACACTTCTACATCACTGGTGGGAATGCAAACTAATAGATTCCTTTTGGAAAGAAGTCTGGAGATCACTTAGGGATCTGAAAATTGACCTGCCATTCGATCCTTCAATTCCTCTACTAGATATATATCCAGAAGACCAAAAATCACTTTATAACAAAGATATTTGCACCAGAATGTTTATTTCAGCCCAATTCATAATTACTAAGCAGTGGAAGAAGCCCAAGTGCCCATTGACCCACAAATGGATTAATAAAATGTGGTATATGTACACCATGGAATATTATGCAGCCTTAAAAAAAGATGGCGACTTTACCTCTTTCATGTTTACATGGATGGAGCTGGAACATATTCTTCTTAGCAAAGTATCTCAAGAATGGAAGAAAAAGTATCCAATGTACTCAGCCCTAATATGAAACCAATTTATAAGCACCCATACTTCCATATGAATGCTATAACCCAACTACAGCCCAAGATGAAGG
>CAUYRH010108965.1:0-11004 GCA_963574655.1 Perodicticus potto | reverse complement strand
GTGGAGGCAGGAGACTCACTTGAGCCCAGGAATTGGAGGTTGCTGTGAGCTGTGATGCCACAGCACTCTATCCAGGGTGTTAAAGAAAAAAAAAGAAAAAGAAAAAGAAATATCTGTGTAGCTCAATAATGGAACACCTTGATGAAAAGGGTATGGAGAGCTCGTGAGATGAGAGTGGTGGTGAATTGGCAGTCTCTATACCTGTGGTGTTGAGAGGCACGAGATCAGCCTTATATTAGGCTGGAGGAGCAGGCAGTCGGGAGCATGCACATTCTGTCATGGACCTGCTTGCTCTGACTCTGTCTCCTTTCCTGCCTGCAGAACGCCAGCACGGCCTCTCTCTGCTGAAGATTACCAAGCTCTACTAAAAACTAAGATCTATCTATTCTAAGACTATATAAGACTCTCTCTCCTGCTAAAGTAGATAGCGCTCAGGCACCTAAGAGCAATTGTTCCTGAGCAAGGTAGTTTAGCGGTCTGTGTCCGGAACCTAGTTAAGCCGGGCTGAGACCTGGACAGTCCCAGGCCCTGGACAAGCGGTCGCAGCGGTGGGATGTGATAAGAAAGTGTTAGGATTTTCTTTTCACCTCCACAGAGTGTTGACGACTAGCTTCCCCTCCTTCATCCTTCCTTCTGTCCTTTCTTCAGTGGGGTTCCTTGAGTATAGGATTGGGGTGTGGGTTGAAAGAGGAGTCTTATCTGGGCCTTTAAGTTGAGAAATGTGGCAGGCGCAGTGACTCACATCTGTAATTCTAGCACGTTGGGAGGCTAAGGCAGGAAGATGACTTGAGGCCATGAGTTTGAGAGCACCCTAAAGAAAAGTGACACCCAAACGTAGGGAATTCTTGATTTAGGGTGGTGGTGGGTGGCAAGGAGGGGCAGGTGATATGAGGACATGACTAGGACGGGTTCCTGCCTTGTTATGGTCTTATCGCTTTCTCCCTACAACGTTTTTTTGCGGCCCCAGAACTAACTGGCACAAAAAGAGGAGAGGCAGGAAAGCATTTAGGGATCCTATCAGGCCAGTAGAAATAAGCCTCCCCAACCTGTCACAACCACAAAAAGGGTCTCCCAACATCTCTGGCTCTATATGCTTTATCCCAAGATGAAGCAGATAACATTCAGACATCAGCCACTTAGTGATTAAAAGCGAATTTTTAGCAGCAAGCAAGCTTTGATATCTGGTTCAAGCTATCATCAGAAGGAAAAAAAAAATCCCACAGTGCCTGAAATGTGATTGTTGTAGTGTTCAGTTTCCTTGGGGGCCTGCTTCCTTCACACCTAAAGCCCAAGTCCTTTTCCTTTGGCTGATTCAGCAAGCAGAAGAGACCAGAAATTGTAGGGCAAGGAGCTAGAAAACTTCACTTGCCTGGATTAGGCAAGGCTCCACCCTCCTTCCCCTCCAAAAATCACCCATCGCTGATTTTTGCCCAGCAGGAAAATCGTGGAAGTTCTACTACCAGAAAGCAAAAAGGAGTACGGTTTGGTGGTTAAAGTTCAGCAGGAGGAAGGGCCTGCCTTTGTGGGGTTTTCCTTTGCCCCATAGGGTCTTAGAGCAACACCTTACCTTCCTGCTCAGCACCTCCATTTTCCCATCCTTGGTGAGATAACACGCTATTGTGAAAAGCACTTGGGAGATTTGGATGATTTGCGAAAAGCGACTTAAAAAGAATGCTTCCGTGCTCTAAGATATATATATATATGTGTGTGTGTGCTACATATATATTTTTAAGAAAGGACCATCTCTTTGAGATATATTTTTAAATTGTTTGAAATACAGAGAAAACAAAAAAAAAGAAAAAGAAAAAGAAAGAAAAGTGACACCCATCTCTACAAAAAAATAGAAAAATTAATTGGGTGTGGTGTGTGCCTATAGTCCCAGCTACTTGGGAAACTGAGGCAGGAGGGTGGCTTGGACTCAGGACTTCCAGGTTGCAGTGAAGAATGATGACACTATGGCACTCCAGCCTGGGCAACAGAGCAAAATGCTGACTCAAAAAAAGAAACTTGAGAAATGTGACCTTTCTGTGGATGGCTGTGGAGCGAGCCAGAACCCTGTGACCACTAGAGGGCAGTGTAAGCCCATCAGTTGTGAATGCTGGGCGTTCAGGACGAAGGTCATTCATTACCACAACCAAGAAATATTGCAATATTTTTACACAGAGTGCCAGATCTGAGGACTGAGCAGCAGTGGCCACCCTTCTACCAAAAGCTCACGAGTTGGATTCCCAAAGAAAACCCTTAGGGTCCAAGAAGAGCCTGCTTTTGGGGCCTCCAGTACTGTGGCCTCTCCGTGTGTTCACCTCACTGGCAGGCTCTGCCCCTGGCTGCCCGGTGGGCACCTTACCACTCTCTCAAACTCACCTGTCCAGCTTCCCAGCTTTTGAGGCTCATTTCTGTTGGTCCCAGCTTCCTGCCTCTGCCTATGTTTTTGTTTTAAGAAATCAAATAGATATAGAAAAGCACAAAAAACAACCTAATAAACACTCACATTTCCATTGCTCAGAATTAGAAATTCTTTTTTTTTTTTTATCATTTTATTGTCTTTGCTTCAGGTCTACCTTTTTAAAAAAGAAATAATGTGTCATAGATTTAGCTAAACTACCCTTTGACCAATACTTTGTCCTATTTTTCTTCCCACTTTCTTCCTCCACAAAAGGAAAACAACTACCTATTTCAAGGAATTCTTTCCAGTCTGTTTTTATGCTTTCACATATGCATATGCAGCTATGTATCTATAAATAATTTATGCATTGCTTTTGTCTGCCTTTAAAGTTCTTATTGTCATCTAAGTTATACATAATTTAATTTGAAAAATCAAATATTTCTACAAGTCTTGTTACTTAAAACGGCTGTCTTGGTATCTCATTTCCAATGCCTACCTCATCATTGCCTATTCTTGGGAACCAACCACTTTATTTTAGATGATCCTTACAATATTTACTTCCATATGTCTAAATAACATGATTATAATTCTACCTCCTGAATGTTTGCTTTAGGCATTATCATCTTACTTCCTAATATAGAGGATGAGGATTTAGCACTTTTTACCCTTTGCCTACAAGGATGAAAAGAGAAGGTGGGGGCTGGAGGAGGCAGCAATAGTAACAGATTTGAAAACTGGAAAGCAAATGATGAGTGATCCTTTAGCAGTCTTGAAAAAGTGAAAGTTTTATTTTTATTTATTTATCTGAAGACAAGGGCTTGCTCAAGCTACTAGAGTACAGCGGCATCAATCATAGCACATTGCCACCATAAACTCTTGGGCTCAAGTGATCCTCCTGCCTGGGCCTCCAGAGTAGCTAGAATTAATTAGCCTGGCTAATCTTTTGTGGACACAAGATCTTGTTATATTGCCTGGGCTTATCTCAAATTCCTGGCCTCAAGCAAGAAAAAGCTAAAGATTTAGTCAGCAATAGGGAAAACTTATTTGCAGTACCCCCAAAAGTCTCTGTATTAAAGGCACCAGGTACTTCAGAAGGTGGGAATAAAGGCAGAATTGGTTCCTGATCCCCTACCACTCTGCACAGTCTGATGATTGCCCTTCCCAACCTTGAGAGATTGTCACTTTATTCTCTGCAGAAGGCAAGAGCAGAGTGTGTAGTATCTGGAGGCATTATTCTCTAGATTCCAGAATTGTCTGTCTTTCTTTCTCCTTCCCTTTTCATTTCCTTTCCTTTCCTTTCCTTTTTCCTTTTCTTTTTTTCCTTTCCTTTTTCCTTTCCTTTCCTGACAGAGCTTCAAGCTGTCGCCCTGGGTAGAGTGCCGTGGCATCACAGCTAATAGCAACCTCCAACTCCTGGGCTCAAACGATTCTCTTGCCTCTGCCTCCTAAGTCGCTGGGACTACAGGCGCCTGCCACAATGCCTGGCTATTTTCTTTCTTTTTTTTTTTTTGGTTGCAGCCTTCACTGTTGTTTGGTGGGCCTGGGCTGGATTTGAACCCGCCAACTTAGGTGTATGCAGCTGGCGTCTTAGCCACTTGAACCACAGGCGCCGAGCCCAGAATTGTTTTTAAGAAGTTCAATCTTTTGGGCTCTTAAGCATTAAAAGAAAATGTTCTTTGTCCCACTCTAGACATTTAGAGAATTTTTTATTTGTTCCCAGAATTTTGAAATTTTACGATGATATACTAATTCAAGCTGATTTTCGTCTATTAGGATGAACACATTTCATCCTGGAGACTCTTATCTCTTAGAATTTTTTTTTGCCTGGAAATTTATTTATTTTTCTTTTTATTGTGTGGGATTCATTGAAGTTACAAAGAATTAGGTTACGAGGGTGGTGCCTGCGGCTTAGTGAGTAGGGCGCCGGATCCATATACCGAAGGTGGCGGGTTCAATCCCAGTCCCGGCCAAACTGCAACAAAAAAATAGCCAGGCGTTGTGGCAGGTGCCTGTAGTCCCAGCTACTAGGGAGGCTGAGGCAAGAGAATCGCCTAAGCCCAAGAGCTGGAAGTTGCTGTGAGCTGTGATGCTACAGCACTCTACTAAGGGCAACAAAGTGAGACTCTGTTTCTAAAAAAAATTAGGTTATGCTGCTTGTATTTGTTAGATAAAGACCCTCTTATAATTGTGTTTTGCCCTCCCAAGAGGTGTGCCATACACCGTGACCCCCCCATTCCCTTTCCCTCCTCCTCCCCACTTGCTTATTTCCCCTACTCGCCCTCTTGTATTAGCTCGTTTACTGGCTTCATATTAGAATTGAGTACATTGGATTCTTGCTTCTCCATTCTTGTGATGCTTTACTAAGAAGAATATGTTCCACCTCCATTCAGGTTAATACAAAAGATGTAGGCTCGGCACCTGTGGCTCAACGGGCTAAGGCGCCAGCCATGTACACCTGAGCTGGCAGGTTCAAATCCAGCCCGCCCTACCAAACAACAATGATGGTTACAACCAAAAAAATAAAAAATAAAAAATGGCCAGGCGTTGTGGCGGGCACCTGTAGTCCCAGCTACTTGAGAGGCGGAGGCAGGAGACTCGCTTGAGCCCAGGAATTGGAGGTTGCTGTGAGCTGTGATGTCACAGCACTCTATCCAGGGTGACAGCTTGAGGCTCTGTCTCAAAAAAAAAAAAAAATACAAAAGATGTAAAGTCTCCATCTTTTTTTAGTGGCTGAATAGCAGTCCATGGTATACATATACCACAATTTGTTAATCCATTCCTAGATTGGTGGGCATTTAGGCTGTTTCCAAATTTTGGCAATTGTAAATTAAGCTGCAATAAACAGTCTAGTGCAAATGTCCTTATAATAAAAGGATTTTTTTCTTCTGGGTATATGCTTAGTAATGGGATTGCAGGATCAAATGGGAGGTCTAATTGAGTTCTTTGAGGATTTTCCATTTCCATCCTTCCTTCCTAAAAGGTTGTATTAGTTTGCAGTCCCACCAGCAGTGTAAAAATGTTTCTTCTCTCCACATCCATGCCAGCATCTGCAGCTTTGAGACTTTGTGATGCGGGCCACTCTCACTGGGGTTAGGTGATATCTCAGGGTAGTTTTGATTTGCATTTCTCTGATAATTAGGGACGATGAGCAATTTTTCATATGTTTGTTAGCCACTCATCTTCTTTAGAGAAGGTTCTATTCATTTCTCTTGCCCAGTGATATATGGGATTGTTGGGTCCTTTTTGGTTCATTAATTTAGGTTTCTATAGAGCCTAGTTATCAAGTTTTTGATTCATAATGTGCAAATATCTTTTCCCATTCTGAAGGTTGTCTGTTTGCTTTGGTTGTTGTTTCCTTAGCTGTACAGAAGCTTTTCAGTTTAATTAAGTCCTACTTGTTTATTTTATTTATTTTTTTTGTAGAGATAGAGTCTCACTTTATCGCCCTCTGTAGAGTGAGTGGCGTCACACAGCTCACAGCAACCTCCAACTCCTGGGCTTGGGCGATTCTCTTGCCTCAGCCTCCGGAGTAGTTGGGACTACAGGCGCCCACCACAACGCCCGGCTATTTTTAGGTTGCAGCCATCATTGTTGTTTGGCAGGCCCAGGCTGGAATCAAACCCGCCAGCTCAAGTGTATGTGGCTGGCGCCTTAGCCACTTGAACCACAAGTGCTGAGAACTTCAAGAATTTTTATTGTTTCATGCCTTAGTTTAAATCTTTTATCATGAATCAATTTTTGTAAGAGGTGAGAGGTGTAGGTCCAGTTTCAATCTTTTACATGTGGTTATCCAGTTTACCCAGCATCATTTATTGAATAGGGTTTCTTTCCCCCAGTGTATGTTCTTGTTCAGTTTATCAAAGATCAGGTGGCTGTAAGAGGTTAGTTTCATCTCATTGTTTTCTATTCGGTTCCAAATGTCAATGTCTTTATTTTTGTACCAATTCCATACCGTTTTGATCACTATGGTATTGTAATATGGCCAAAAGTCTTATAGGGTGCTACCCCTGGCTTTGTTTTTATTACTAAGAACTGCCTAGGCTGCCGGCATTGTGTCGGGCGCCTGTAGTCCCAGTTACTCGGGAGACTGAGGCAAGAGAACCGCCTTGGAGTTGGCCCAGGAGTTGGAGGTTGCTGATCTGTGATGCCACGGCACTGTACCAAGGGCAATAAAGTGAGACTCTGTCTCAAAAAAAACAAAAAAAACCAAAAAGAATTGCCTTGGCTATACAGGGTTTCTTCTGGTTCCATACAAAACAAGGAATTTTTTTCCAAATCTTGAAAGTATGATGATGGTATTTTAATGGGAATTGTACTGAATTTGTAGATTGTTTTGGGTAGTATAGACATTTTCATGATATTGATTCTTCCCAGCCATGAGCAAGGCATGTTCTTCCATTTCTTAATATCTTCTGCTATTTCTTTTCTTAGGGTTTCATAATTATCTTTGTAGAGGTCCTTCACTTCTTTTGTTATCTATATTCCTAGGTATTTCATGTATCTTAAAGCTACTGTGAAGGGAATTCTTTGAATTATTTTTCCCATGCATTTCTTTCTTTCTTTTTTTTTTTGAGACAGAGTCTCACTATATCACCCTTCGTAGAATGCCATGGTGTCACAGCTCACAGCAACCTCAAGCTCCTGGGCTTAAGCGATTTTCTTGCCTCAGCCTCCCAACTAGCTGGGACTACAGGCGCCCGCCACAATGCCTGGCTATTTTTTTGTTGCAATTTGGCTGGGCCGGGTTTGAACCCACCTTTCTCAATATATGGGGCCGGCACCCTACTCACTGAGCCACAGGCTCCGACCCCTGACTTGCTTTCTTCTTGATGCATAGCCTCTGTCTCCTCCTAGTTATTTATTAATTTTTTCTGCTCGCCCATGTTAGTTTCTGGCTTTCATATCAGAGATTTACTTTGTATGTTGACTTTGACTGTGGGCTCATACTTGAGTGTGGCAATGAATAGTTCACAGCAGCTCTGTGAACATATGCAAGGTCTTCATAGTGGGTTATTTGGTTGGCCTATTTCCCTGGGGGAACTCAATGTAAGTATCTTTGTTTTCTCTCTTGGATGTCGTCAGATATCTCAGAGAAGATCTTCTAATTCCCTGAATGGAAGATACATTCCTGTCTGCCAGCATTCTGGAAGATGAATGAGCTAGGTAAAGGAAGAACACTTAGAGACTAAATATTTCATTAAATAGTTCACAAACTTGTGCTTAATTACCGTTTCCAGTATGGTAATTTGATCTTCAACTGTGCCTGTTGTCCCTCAGCAACAAGGATAGCCAAAGCCAGCAGGTATGTAGGAATGTGATGAATGAATGAAAAGTGTCTCCTAAAGGTTGGCCCCAATCCCTGGCGGTGCCTGGATAAATAAAGGATGACTATCAGTTTCTTTCCAGTGCTTATACGCCTTATGTTTTATAACCATATCCCAGTGAAGAATTAATTCATCCCCTCTGTGATCAATTATATTGGCAGTCCAGGTAGGCAGCTGCTGCCTTTGAACTTCAACACATGCCAGGTGGCTGTACCACAGCTCCCTTGTGCATTAGGGGGAAGAAAGAAACGAGTTATAGGGCTGCTAATGTCTGCCTCGACAGCTGGAGGATGAAGCTCTAGGCTGGTTCTTTGTAACAGGAAGGAAATTCTGAAAGCCTGAATGTGAAGAGAAAGCTTAAGAAGTTCTTGTGTCTGCTGGATTTGTGGGCTTCGTGGGAATGGCAGTGCTCAGATGCCTTCCAACACACAGTGTAAAGGCACAAACTTAGAGATGAGGAAATGAAGGATTCCATTTGAGGTAGGACAACTTCACAAAGCGAATAAATTTCTAAGACTGTAGTAACACAGGAAAGGAGAAGATGAAGGGAAATGGTTTCTCCCTCTTTTTTTCTTCTTGCTGGGGGAAAAGAAAATTACTCCAAAGACTAGGTGTTCAAAGACTAGCTGTATAGTGATCTTCCTGGGTAGTCAGGGCTGTCACTCTTTTAGCAGCTGTAAACTATAAGATCCACTTTGCCTCTGTTTCTCTGAGAATAGAGAAAAACAAAAAACCTACACACAACTGTCACCAGAGTGCATTTTTTCTTTCTTTTTTGAGACAAGGTCTCTCACTCTGTCACCCAGGCTGAAGTGTAGTGACACAATCATAGCTTTCTGTAGCCTTAAACTCCTGGACTTAAGTGATCCTCCTGCCTCAGCCTCCCAAGTAGCTGGGACTACAGGCCTGCACCACCAGGCTGTTTCCAGAAAATCCCAGGACAGCATAGAAATACAGCTCCCCAAAATGAGAGGGAACCAAGAGGCCAAGGAATGATTCAAACAAGAGGAGTCTGATGAGTTTGATGAATTTATTAGAAGGTGCTCCTGGGCAGCCTGAGATTTCCTCCACAGGAGCCTTCTTGCAGGCAAAATCCCCATCTTCTCATTTGGCAGTGTTGCTTTAGATTTCTTTCCAGTGAGTAATGCGAAGTTTTTACATTGTATTTTTATTCCTTCACAGTGAAACAAATCATACAATTTCAGTACCATCATCACATACTGTCATGCAACCCATGTTATGTTGTAATTTTCCACCAGGCAGGGATTTTAGTATTACAATTAGCTAACAGGCACTAGCCAAAGCAGCTCTAAAGCAGTTAGGGGCAGTCTGTGCTGACCATTTCAAGGTCAAAAAGTGCTAGACACTTTCTTCCTTTCCTTCCTGTAGTTACCTTGGTACCTGCCTAGTCTACTTCAATTTTGGTGAACACTCCAGGCTGGCATAGTGTTTCTGTTATGTGATGGGGAACCTACATTTTTCCCTCAAATGCTTGGCTAGTTTTTGCATTTTTCTGTAGAGACAGGGTCTCCCTATGTTGCTCAGGCTGGTCTTTAACTCCCGTCCTTCCCCATTGGCCTCCCAAAATGCTGGGATTACAGGAGTGAGCCACCACAATCGGCCTGATGTTTAAGGAAGTATTATTTACATGAAATACTATGGAATGTGCAATGTTGTCTCCTGCTTTTATCTTAGTATTTTTATCATAAGCATTTATTTCCCCTTATTACAATTGTTTCCCCTTGGCAAACAATTTTCTTTTTTCTTTTCTTTTTTGAGTCAGAGCCTCAAGCTGTCGCCCTGGCTAGAGTGCCATGGCATCACAGTTCACAGCAACCTTTAAATCCTGGGCTTAAGCGATTCTTCTGCCTCCGCCTCCCAAGCAGCTGAGACTACAGGCACCCATCACAACACCTGGCTATTTTTTTTTTTTTTTTGGTTGTAGCTATCGTTGTTTGGCGGGCCAGGCTGGATTTGAATCTGCCGGCTCAGGTGTATGTGGCTGGCACCTTACCCGCTTGAGTCACAGGCGCCCAGGCGGCAAACAATTTTCAAAGGCTGTAACCATTCCTCGGTTGTTGCACATTAGTTTCAGACAGCTTTTTGTTATTAAAAAAGAAACTACTGGGCGGCACCTGAGGCTCATCGAGTAGTGCCGGCCCCATATACTGAAGATGGTGGGTTCAAACCCAGCCTCGGCGGAACTGCAAAACAGTAAACTAGTCGGGCGTTGTGGCGGGAGCCTGTAGTCCCAGCTACCTGGGAGGCTGAGGCAAGAGAATGGCCTAAGCCCAGGAGTTGGAGGTTACTGTGAGCTGTGTGACGCCATGGCACTCTACGTAGGGCAATAAAGTGAGACTCTGTCTCTACAAAAAAAAAAAAAAAAAGAAAAGAAAAGAAACTGCTGGCTTGACACCTGTTGCTCAGTGGCTAGGGCGCTAGCCACATACACCAGAGCTGGTGGGTTCGAATCCAGCCCGGGCCTGCCAAACAATAACAACTATAACCAAAAAATAGCTGGGCTTTGTGGTGGGTCCCTGTAGTCTCAGCTACTTGGGAGGCTGAGGCAACAGAATCGCTTAAGCCCAAGAGTTTGAAGTTGCTGTTAGCTGTGACTATAGCATTCTAACCAGGGCAACAGCTTGAGACTCTGTCTGAAGAAAAACAAAGAAACTAAAAACTGCCAGACGTCTTTATACCTACACCCTCTAAAATAAATGTAAACTTCTAAAAATAATACAAGAAGATAAAAATCACCCTAAAATCCCATCACTTAAGCAAATCATTATTCATATTTTACTTACTATACCTCTACGCTTACATATAATATATCTGAATTTCAGATTGTTGCCCTAGCAGAATTTCAAGTCAAAAAATTTGGCCGTGGGAGGAAGCTGTGGCTTGGAGGCGCCTGTGGCTCAGCAAGTAGGGCGCCGGCCCCATATACTGAGGGTGGCGGGTTCAAACTCGGCCCGCCGAACTGCAAAACAACAACCAAAAAATTTGGCCTTAAGGCAACGTGTAATTTCTCAGTCCTAAAATTTTCACCTAGTGATAGGTAACTTCTTTTGGGGTTGATTTTAACGTCAAATCCAGAATGTGCCACAAATCCTCACAGCGGGCAAGGCACTATTTTGGAAGGTGTTAGGATCCCGATGTCTCTCTGTGTCTCTGTCTCTCTCTCTCTCTCTATTTTGGAAGGTGTTAGGATCCCTTTGGGGGTGGGGGGGGGGGGGGGGGGGGGGGGGGGGGGGGGGGGGGGGGGGGGGGGGGGGGGGGGGGGGGGGGGGGGGG